>MTQE01000390.1:7068765-7091750 GCA_014337955.1 Aspidoscelis marmoratus
TAACATGGGGAAAGCGTGTTAAGCCAAACTGCCATGCAGACTCCGAGGATCGAAAACGTTTTGAATCCGACATAAGGTTGTCGTGAAGACACGGTCTAGAAGTACCCATTAATGGGTACTTCTAGTAACAGTGGAAAAAAACCCATTATCCTTACAGTTCTGTACTGCTAACTCCCCCGCCCCTAGAAGTGTTAGAACCTTAGATGTAGCAAAATAAGATACCCTACCACACAAATTAATCTTTTTCTACAGCTGAATGGGAATGGAAAACCAGCTTCCACATATCCTCTAGATCAATTTAAATCCAGATAGATAAACAAATGAACTGTACCAAAAGTAGCAAATGTGCAGTACTGTATAAGGTAGCTGGAAATAAAACTATTATTTCTTTTTCAAGGTGACAGAGACAGATATTGGCTATAAGATTAGACAATGGATCATCAGTGCAGTGCTGCCTTAAGGAAGTATAAATGCCGGAGCCCAACTTTTTGAATTCAGTGTTTTGACATAAGAGCAGCAGAAACTTTCAGAAATATTGCAGTTACCTGCATTATTGCTGATGGTATGATAATTGCAGTGCTTGCCCAGCAGGGACAGGATCACAACTCAACAAAGGTCACACAAAGAGCAGCTGAAGAAAACCTTATTGGAAAACTGAGAAAGAAAAGAACCCAGCTTGTAGGAAAAACACAAACCAAAGAATCATTGGATTCAAGTGATACTGTCAGAAAGTGATTTTAAATAACTGAAATGGGAGAGTCTCACAAAAATAAGGAGGCTGTATGTAAGTTAGTCTTGGTACCGCAAGATAAAACAGCATTGTGATTCTAATGGTCCAGAAAATCACAGGTGAGCTTGTGGAAGCACTGTTAAACACATACAACACTGAAGAACAATGCTATTGGAAACAAAGGCCCGGTCTCCATTAAAAGCTTATTCCAGTTTCCATAACCCAAAATAATAGAACCGGATGCTAACGCAAATATGCCTGTTCCCATTATTTTCAACTTTAATCGTGTTTGATCCGGATTCTGAAGATCGTACATGGCGCACGTGACTCAAGGGGGGACTCAAGTGGCTACTTTCTAAAAGCCTCTTTTCGGGGCTGCCCTGCCCTGTTCCTTCTGCCGTGAACACGCCACCCATAACGGACCCCTTCACCGAGCCTAGCTGGGTGGCTAGGTGGCTGCCGCTTGCCTGGATGGAGAAAAAATGGCACCGGTCAGCCAGTGATTCTTTCCCCTCCTCTCCCCATTGCTCAGGGCACACAGCAGCTTGGCAACTCAAGCCTTAAACATTCACACATCTCCAAGAACCTGCAGCTGCTTTCCTTTCCTTTCCGTTTCTAAAGGTCAGAACTTTCAAAGAGGCAGAATTGCGCAAAATTGCAACATTGTTATCAAGTGTGAAGTGCGTGGATCACTACAGTGTAGCGGCTGCTGTAAGGGGTGGATTTTTACCGGATTTTTCACTATCTTTGGAAGCAAGCTATTGGGGAAGGGAAAGCCTAAACATGGATTCTCATCCCAATAACACAGACCGTTCCCACAGTAAGAAATGCAAATCATTTCAAGCGCATGAACCAGAGTGAGACCTTTTGAAATGAGGATTAACATTTACAATACTTTGGGGTGATTTAACATGCGGAAAGCGTGTTAAGCCAACCTGACATGGGAACTGTGAGGATTGAAAACGGTTTGAAACTGAAATAAGCTTATAATGGGAATGCGGCCAAATATTTAGTAAAGTTCTTTGCATTCTTCCAAAGTTTTTTCACAATGTCATTAAGCCTAGGGTAGGGTCTGGGAAAATATCGGCACTTGAGGCCTTTTTGCACTTGGCTTCTCAATCTTGGGAAGCCTTGGATGAAATGGCCCCAAATTAGGGTTGTGCATGAATATTCATAACACTCACAACTTGTACAAATTTGGTAGAATTCAGACATTCGTATTTGAACCAGATGTTGGTACTTTTGAAGACTGACATTCAAATTCCAATTGAATGTTTCAGTACATATGTATGAAGCTTCATATGGAATTTGTATGGGATTCATATGGTATTTGAATGGGATTGAATTCGAATCCCACTACATTCGAAGGGGACCTATAATTTGAATGAATACATATTTTCTTGCATCCAATTCAATTTGAACTGAATACAGAAAACTTTTTTGTGCATCCCTACCCCAAATGCTTAGTGCATTCCAACCCTCCCTAATCCCTCCCCAAACTTACCTGCCACATGAAAAGATGCCCAGATGGCAACCATGTCCAAATCCTGGTGCTGGCATCACGTGATGTGCCACATGAGTGCATAACACATCATGTGCTCCTCCAACACCTCCTTCACCTAGAAGAGGAGCAGAAGGAGCTTATCAGGACTTAAGCACTCCAGCTCTAGCTGCAAGTATGTAGCATGTTTTAATCAGCTCTGGGACATGCTAGGATGCACAGAGCCATTTCTGAAGCAGAAATGGCTCCATGGGTGTTTTTGTACTGGCAGTAAGTACCCATTTTAGCACCCATTAAGGACCTATTTGGCTGAAAGCCGGATGACCCCATTTCCACTACAGCACCCATTAGGGACACATTTGTTTCCACCGCAGCTCGGGAAATCCAGACCAAATGGGTACTTCAGGGCCTTTAATCTGGATTTCGTGTAGACTCCATTAATGGGGTCTACAATGGGGTCTTCAGCCTGAAAATCCAGATTATAGGGAGCCTGTTTCCAAGATAGTCTGGCAATGGGGTCTACAGGAGGCTAGGGGGAGGGGGCACCCATGGGGGGAGCCCCAAAACCTAAGCTTTGAAGTCCCTTCAAAGTCACTCCGGAGCCAATTTGGAGCATCTTCAAAGTCTGTGCAAAATAGCTCCGGAGCGTCTTTGAAGTCTGTGCTGATCTTCGAAGTGAACTTTGAAGTCACTCCAAAGTCACTCCAAAGTCACTTCGAAGTTCAGTCCAAAGATCAGCACAGACTTCAAAGATGCTCCGGAGCTATTTTGCACAGACTTCGAAGATGCTCCAAAATGGCTCCGGAGTGACTTCCCCGCAAACACCTGGGATGACAGGCAGACTCCTCATGGGTAGATCCGGATTTCCAAATGGCTGCTCTGGTGTTTCCACGGCAGGGAGGCTAGCACACATTGCTATTGGGTGCTAGACTACCCATGGAAACACATTGGGTACTTCCCTTAATCTGGATCTACTAGATCCAGATTAAGGGAAGTACCCATTCCCTAGATCCGGATCTTCTTAGATCCGGATTAAAGGAGCGCAGTGGAAAAACACCCCATGACTTATGTATCACATGTCTCAGAGCTGACCATCCCTGCACTACCAAGGTAAATGTGCATTTACCTTAGATACTGCACTGCAAACTTCACTTCAGGGGCTTTTCTGTCCACATGTTAAAAATCAAGCAGTTCTTGTGAGAAATATTTGAATTGGCATATGGAGGAGAAAAAGGTATAATAAACTTTGGATCTCTTGGCCATAAAGGTCAGCTGCCACTTGCATAAAAGAAACTGTTCTCAATATGGCATTGATAGGTTAAAATACCTAATCAAAGATATGCTGAAAGGCCTTCCACCTAAACAATGAGAACAATGTGACTCAAAAGGACGGCTTGATGATGATTGGCACATCTGCACCAGAAATGTAATTTTGACCCGGGGGGGGGGGGAGAGAACCAAAATGATTTTTTCTTCCATTCTAACAACATTATATCAAGTGTACTTATGAGGTATGTGGGAGCAAAGCTATACCAAGTCTTGGCATGTGGTGTATAGTGCATCAGAAGTACTCAATACTAGTGCACACTGGATTGTAGGCATTGTTTGAAGCCCACGCCATGCAAACAAATCTTTTCATCCAGGATCTGACATTTCAGGCTATATCAAAGGAAGATATCCTAGAATGACCTGGGCTTTAACCCTAGGAAGTTGGCGCATTCCATACCAGTACCCAACCATGCTGATCATTACTGCCTATGCTGATCCACTTTATTCACCTTGACTTTTCCTTCTTATCTTTGTTATCCTAGGGCAGGGTGGGACATCCTTGCCCAGGATATGCAATTCATTCCATACTGGGAAGAGTTGCCATTGGTGTAGGACAGGGCTGTCCTCACTGGGATGACCCAACCCAGCTGCCGTTGCTGGTTCCAAAGACTGGGCCAGCTTTGGAGGTGGCACTGGAATCTTCAAAGACCAGGAATGAAAGTTCCTAGTCTTTCACACACAGACCATGGTGAATAGTACACACTGATGGCCTCATCACTGGGAGAGTGGAATAGGGTATCACTTTGGGTGCCCTATCCCATTCTAATGCTTCATCCATGTGGACAAAACATCCCAGCAGTTCCCTTCTTCTGCAGAAGCATGTGGAATGGCCTGTGTATCAGTGAGAATAACAGCAGCACTGCAGGAACTGTTCGGTGAATAATTATCAAAAATGCATGGGATCCAGTTACATTCAGTTTATACACAGAAGTACCCCCTGCAGATGTGTACGATAAGGCCTACACATGTGTACAGATGTGTCCAAGGGGAGAGTCAATAACTGGCTAGATATTAAAGAAAAGGGTTATAGACCTGCATATTGCCCAATGGTGACTGGTGACCACTGGCAGGGAGCAAAATGGTGGCACCAAATGGCATAACAAATTACGCTCCTGGTAAGTGAACTCACCATGCAGAATCAGAATGCAGAATGTTAAGGTGCCTCCAGTTCTATTTTTGCTAATTGGACCATCTTACAAAGAGCATCTACATCTGTGCATAGCCTCCATGTGTAGGCACAGCAGTTGCCATTTTGCCATCCTGAGAGGCCCTGTTGGTGTGCAAGGTAGCAGCTTTAGTGTTCCTCACATATTGAGCCAGGCTGCATTTGCTCTAATGTCTTTATTCTGGATCAGGGTTGGCTATCCCATCCTGATATTAGCAACCCATGTCAAGTTGGCACAGGTTGCTTCTGGTATAGTACAACCTGTCCCACATGACCCACCTGCACCAGTTAGCATGCTCCTAGAGCCAGTAATGAAGTAGCTGGACTTCTGAGTTCCCAGGAGCTCCATTCAGGCAGTACACTGTGTTGCATTACTTAAAATGTCACCCCATACTATTTCAGGCCACCTACATGTCTCTATAGTCCAGTGGTTCTCAACCTTCCTAATGCTGTGACCCTTTAATACAGTCCCTTATGTTGTGGTGACCCCCAACCTAACCCTAACCCCCAACCATAAAATTATTTTTGTTGCTACTTCATAACTGTAGTTTTGCTACTGTTATGAATCGTAATGTAAATATCTGATATGCAGGATGTATTTTCATTGTTACAAATTGAACATAATTAAAGCATAGTATTTTCTTTTTTCTTTTTTTTGGCATTAAAGTTTATGGTTTACCTGTTAAAGCATAGTATTTTCTGATGGTCTTAGACAACCCCTGTGAAAGAGTAGATTGACCCCAAAGGGGCCGCGACCCACAGGTTGAGAACCACTGCTATAGTCCAATAGCATTCTGGGAGACCTCGATGTTGGGGCCTACCAGTAAAGCAGAATAGGGCACAATTTTGCACAGACAAAATATACTAGGAAGAGGAGGTGCCTCCTGTAATCCACATGGAAAGGAGACCACTAAACCTTCTCTATTATGGTGCATTTTTTCATTCAAAAAGGGCCTTGGATGCCCTTAACAGGTCCCTAAGGTGCTACTGCCTCACTCCAATCACCTTGGTGGGGAGAAACATGCAGACTGACTGATTATAGGAGACTGTCAAAGGCACCTGGACAATGAGCTATTTAGAATTAAATATAAGCTTTATGGCTGCTGGCAAAACAGTGGGGAGGGGTTGTTCATGTTTACCTTTCTCCACACAAAGCTATTGTGTGAAATTCCCATCATAAAATCTGTAATTGGAAGAGAGGGCTTGCTTGACCCTCTAGCAAAGGCATGAAAAGTTCAGCATTTCTAGGGGCACATGGTGCATTTTGCAGTGAAAACTGCATAGGCAGAGGATCAATATTTCTCATATGCAGAGAGAAATACTCACACATGTGCTGAATTAACTAAGGTAATTGGCGAAGCTCTGTGTCAAAATATCCTTGCAACTAGGATTGTCAAATATAGGGAAAATGTAATCTAGCATGGATAAAGATCCGCAAATGTATTTTGTAATGAACACTATGTTGATAGCATAAAAACAGCAGATACCTCTCTCTTTTTTTTGTTTTGAAACTTTGCTGGTGGAATATTTGGAAGACCATGGTTGCCTAAGGAGGGAGAAGATGAAACTCTTTGAGTAAACATCAAATTTATACCTATTTGGTAGAATATACTTTGTAGGGATATGCATGAATATTTGAAACATTCAAAATTCACAATCGAATTTGGATGTTCAAATCTGAATCAAATGTCTCTAAAATTTAACTTTCAAATGAATTTTTGAGTCTTTTGAATTATTTGTATGAATTATTCAGATACTCATATGTGTATGGATACATACACATTACATACATATCTATACACATCTTATTTGCATCCCTACACATTTGTACGGGATGCATACGGGATAAAAACGGGATGCATACAGATGCGTACAGATGCGAACAGACACATTTGAATGTTGCCAATACTCGTATCTTCAAATATGAATCAAATTCATACGAATAAAGTCGAATGTATTCAGTTTGAATCAAATGTGAATACATTTGAATTTTAAACATTCAAATTGATTTGAATCTTCAGATATTCTATTCGAATTGAATCCCAAACATTTCATTTGTGCCAATCCCTACTCTACAGTTCTTTGTCAGAGCCCTACCCAGGTGCATATACTCCTGTGGCAACAGGAAGGAGAAACTGCATTTGGAGTGAATGGCTGCTCATCTTCTTCTTGATGTTTTAGGCTACAGTTTCACGGCACGTAAAAAGTCCATTTTAGGGCACAATAGGGACCTTACGCATTTTTGGCTAGTTCACACCCACCCAATGTAATGCTGATTCACTTCATATTTCTCTCTGTGTCCACATTTTTTCAGCCTCTTTTAATACTGTAAGGAGCTTTTATAATTTTAAAACCTTGGTAGCGTGTTGTATATTTCTGGTAGCGTGTTTTATGGTTTGTTCAAGTCTCGCACCCTCAAGCGAACACCAGCAATGCTTAATTCGTTCCCCCACTTGCCTGCCCCTCAAAACTCTTGTCTCCAGCCTCCTGGCTGCTTATTTCCTTTAGCCTAGCTTCCCTGGTTTATAAAGAGAGGACTTTGTAACTGTCACCACCCTTCTGGGTTAGAATATAGAGAAGCTGACAAAGACTCTTCAAAGGAACAAAATTAAAAGCTTTATTCTTTACAACTGGAAACAAGTTAAGTGTTCTGGAGACGAATACAAGTATTTCAATTCATAGGCACACAAATTAGTTCTTTAACATAACACTCCTTTCCTTCTATCCCTTCTAGACTTATCCCTGGCCTAGAAGGTCTGGACCTATGCTTGGATCTTTCCCCTGAGAGAACTAGACAGTTTCACCCGCCTTCCCTCCAGACCCCAAAGCATGGACGCTTCTCTCCTCAGGCAGGCAGGTTTTATACCCCCTCACCAGACATAATTTGACGCCTGATTGGTTAGGTGCTCTCTTCCCCCTCCCGTTATGCTAATAAGGGAGGCTTCACACCCTCCTTACCTGCTCAGGCTGTCTGTTTCCACTTTCTTGCTCATCCCGCTTTGAATGCACTTTCACTACACTTTTTAAATTACTTCTCTCAGCCCTGAAATTTAGTGTGGGCAACATAGATAGATAGATAGATAGATAGATAGATAGATAGATAGATAGACAGACAGACAGACAGACAGACAGACAGACAGGCAGGCAGGCAGGCAGGCAGGCAGACAGACAGACAGACAGACAGACAGACAGACAGACAGACAGAGAGTTGGCTTTTCTACCCCACTTTTCTCACCCAAATTTGATGTCCTTAGACATTCAGCGGCATTTCTACTCCAGGAAATGTCTTCATCTAGATTTACGAAATGGCTGCAGCAAATTACATATAGTGTTTATTAATGACACCCTACCAATGGAGATGAAAGAAGGATTATCAAAATTATAGACATATTTACCTGTGACCTTTGAGGGTTAAAGGATGGAGGAGGATTTGTCTATGTTGTTAAGAGTTGGGTTAATGTGCTATGTTATACGTGGGCGATGTTTGTTTTTTCTTTCTTCTTTCTTTTATAAAAGCAATAAATAAAATTGAAAAAAAAAATCATCACCATAGAATGCAACCCAAAGCAAGATTATTGAAAGTAAACCTCATCTGTGGCACCACTTTCCATGTTCCTTCGTCCTTATCCACAGGCCACCCATACTTATCACTTCAGCTGAATTACAGCATAGCAATTATCCCCTCATAACATCCTAGCTGATGCCTTTTTAGGACAGCCCTCAAATATGTCCAGTTTTGTTTTCTCTCAGCACTTACAAGCAGTCTCTGTAATTCTGTGTCTCAGATGAGTGACAAACGATGGGATAATCCATGGTGCACTCCATAAAATGATGTTTCTACTGAGAACTCATGCGATAGACCATGGCACATCACTCGAAATTATGAATGGACAGTTCATATCCTCACTAAGCCTCCTCAGCACTCGTCATTCTGGAGGGAGGTTGAAAATGAGGATTTTCCAGCATTTAATGTAATTACACTGGGGAAGGATTTGGCCCCCAAAGCTGTGTGTATAATGATAATCAACCGATCCTGGCTCCAGCTGGATGAATTCTGCTCTGTGGGCTGGCAAACCATTCCTCATTTGGCTGAAGTGACTAGCATACCGGATAGACTGTCCTGCTGATATTCAGTAAATGCTATAATTAAATCTTCTGACACCATCCTACAGGCATTTAATTTACTACAGAAACAGTTAGAAAAAGTAATTCCAGACGTAGCACACAGTTTTGTTTATTAAAACAGCTGTAGGTATTTGTGATACATGCTTCGCCAGTAGCTAGGATTCCAGCTTTCGGCTTGAACTGATAGCAAGACCTAAGCAACAGAAAGGCAGTGTGGGATTAGGATTAAATCAGCATGCTCATCATTTGAATCACAGGATGAAGAGTGTTGGACTAAACTGAGCATTTTTTTTGAAATACATTTTCTTCTTTCTCTTTTTGGGGGCCCTGAATGATCAAAATAAACCTTTCACATCTCCTCTTTCCACTTCCTGTTCCTTTCTTCCTCTGCTCAAAAACGTGGTTTGATAAATTAATGTATTTTTTATTATAAATATAACTAAATTACGTAACACATGCATAAATTATACATATAAAAGGAGAAAAGAAGATGAAACCCTTTTGAAAGCATAGCATTGGAAAGAAAACAGGGCTCTACTGTAAGTTCAAAATGTTATTTCCGAACTGATATTTTAAAAGTCCACATTTCAGCAAACATGCCAATGTAATTTCTTTTAAAATCACATTTTAAGCTACTCCAAAGTAGTTGGAACTTGTAGGGTCTCCCAATAGGCAACATAACAAATTGGTGCAAGTGACAAAAATTAAATTAAATTAAAAATTCTAAATCTATATTTTCTCTGACCTTTTTTAAATAGTCCAACACAAACTTTGTCAGATAATGGAAAACCAACTAATTCTGTTACCCACATTTAACTGAATGATCCTTTGAATGATCAATTGTTATGTGCACTAGATGGCAGGTAACATTCCTGATTACCAGTTGGGTATCAATGAGGGCATTGCAAATTTTTTAAAAATCCAAATTTTGCAGTCACACTTGGGTGATGTTGCTGCAGACTTAATTTAGTTCTCACAAATGGTGAATATAACAAAGAACCTTTCAAGTCAAACAAACATACAGTTAAGTGTACATTTGGCAACAGCATAGACCTAGATATACTAATGGTGTGATCAGGCATGCTTAGTGAGGCCCCCCCTGGTGAATTTGAGGCTGTAATGGCAGACATATTCTCCTTGCATTCACCTTATCCCATTTCAAAGATGGAGAATGGGCACCTGTCCCTCATCCAGTGTTTCATAACATTCAAGGTGTCTTTTTCTTTTAGTCAGGTTGGGCAGGAAGCTGGAAATGTAGCCAATCACAACATAGGCACAGTTACTATGGATGAATGACCAATCAGGGTCATGAAAAGCCAGGCAGACAAGAGGTCAATCAGCAAGTAGCACCTGTGGTCAAGGAAGGAACTGCAAGAAATTGAGGCAAAGGAAGTGTCATGCCTTGTGCCATCAGCCCATCCTCCTCCAATGACAATGAAGGAGGCTTGCCAGGTGGTCAGCAAGGCAAGCCCAGCTGTTTAAACATCCAGGGCGAGGGACCCCTTGCAGAGGGCCAGACTTGGGGGCACAGCTGATAGGCACAGATGGGGACAGCTCAGATGCGGGAGCCAGTGCACACTCTTCCCCCAGCTTTTCCAGGTGCGAGAAAGAGCAGCTGTGGCATTCTAAGTGTCCACAGAGCACAGACCTGGCCCAAAAGGTACATGGGTCTTCTTTGCTATTTAAGCTCACTCCTAGCTAGCACAAGAGTTGCAGGCAATGATTATGTATCCTGGCAACTTCAGTTTGTCTATCTCCTGTGTAATCTGACACCTTAGAATCTCTGAAAACCTGGACCTCGGTCAGTTTTTGACTTTGCTTACTCTAGAACCACAAAGGACTCAGTTGCTGTTGTCAGTCTCTGCTGAGATTAGCCCTGAGTGTGAGCATGTGTGTTTGTGACTCAGACCCGGCTGGCCTGAGAAACAACAGTAAGACTGCAGTGTGAAAAAATGAGAAGGGCTTTGGATTTTTTTCCTGCATGTATAGAAGGAACACTTTTTTCTAAAGGGCCAACAACAACAACAACAACAACAAAAACCACAGGTCCAGTTCCCATTGGCATTTTAAAATGGTCTAGAAACTGTTTGGATTCTCTGTGTCCCCATTACCAATCTGTTTCAGGGGTATTTTGGGGATTTTTTGGCTAAAAAACAGAATAAATAAACACCTGTTTTTCAGGTGTTTTTTTTTTTCCGTTTTTGCTTTTAAAACGTTTCTTCCTTATTGCTGTGGGAATGCTACAGTAGCATTGGGGCAAATACATCATGAAACGGGTGGGCTTTCACCCTGCGCAGGGACCAGCCCCTTGCCAGATTTGTTAAAGTACCAGATCCATATTCAGCAGAGAAGTAACAATTCAGCCTGATAAGATGTAGCAATTCACCCACTCCACACTGCACACTGATAAGATAACAAAGTTTCATTTTACACTTCCCCTCCCTTTCTCCCTGCCAGGAAGCACACACTGGAGGTGCCTCGTTTGCTTTGCTGAGTCTTGAGAAGGAGAGAAGCACCTCCCCCATGCCCCGCTGGAGACTGAGCACACGCATGTGCAGCCAGCTGCACGAGTGGGCACGCAGCTCTCTTTCTGCTGCCGCTTTTTCAATTCTCTGCAACTCGGCATTTGCAGAGATGCAAAAAAGTACCAGTCCTGAGTTTATGTGTGTGTGTATACCAGCCAGTGCTGCTGGCCATGGGGAGGGGAGGAGAGTAAAGGGGAGGAAGGGGTATGTGTGTGCGTATGTGCAGGACTGGCAGGACGTCTTTTACAAAAGCATGAGGGGAGGGGAGAGGGGAGGGGAGGGGGAGCTGCAATTCCCCACCCTCTGCCACATCATTGTGGGATCCAATCGGCAGGCAGGGCATGGGGCCCTGGCTGGCAAGAGGAGGGAAGAAAAGATTCCCTTTCCCTAATGCGATTCTGAACCGTTTTGGGTGGGGACAGCAGAGGGGTTATAGCAATTTAAAGCGATTTAAAGCCACTGAAGTAGGGACTGCCAGTTTGAATTGCTTTTTTTTTTTCATTTTTAAACCGTTTTAAGAGGCATGATTGGGAACCGGGCCACACTGTCTGGACACACCCTAACTTGCAGATGACCAATGCAAAAATACAGCCTTATTCCAACTCCAGTTGGCACAAATTCAGCATGGTAAACAATCAGGTCCTATAAAAACGGTAGTCCAACAGCAACAGCTGAAGCATACTATACTAGCAATGTATGAACTAATTTTCCAGAGATAAGACTGAACTAGAGCTTTTATAATTCTCTAGCTGACTTGGTATGTAATTAGTTTCAAAAAGTGTTAAGAAATAATCATCCAATTTCTGCATCTCTACTTGAAGCAGGATGGCCTAAGGATAGTTTTAGTACCTCATTTGCTGCTTTTCTGACCTTGGAGAGAAGGTTTTCCACCAAGGCAACATATATTATAAAGGCAAATGAAAAAAAGACAGAAACAAATATAATGCTGAACTAACAAAGAATTTAAAATTTGTAAAATGAATGTATTCCATACACTTCCACCTACACCCCCACCCTGATACATTAAACTAAAATATAGTTCATGAACATCTATGCAAAATATAGTTCATGAGCATTACAGACTGTGTGTGGTATAGTTACTGTTTTCTATAGATCTGTAGAATATTACTAACTTCAGATAGACTGCAGTAATCAACATTATTATAAATTTCAGTAACCTACCTATCAGTGAACAACTTGATAGGAAATGAGGAATTTATTTATGTATGTATGTATGTATTGCAAATTTCAGGTATTGGTACTACTAATAATGTTCCTTACAGGCTAATCTTAAACTCTGGTCCCTTAAATATGCCCTCAATGAGATACAAAATCATGCTGATGAATCTGATGGTTTTAGCAGTCATCACAAGTTGGTTAAAACTGAATCTCAAGCAAGTAAAAATATAGGGTTATATGTTTGTGTGCAGCAGCTTGGAGGAAAAACAGTACTACTCATTTCAGTGTTACACTTTCTGCTCTTCCCTGCTCATGAAAAATCTCCGCATCATGTATGTTTTGGCTTCAGGAATTAAAAACAAGTTGGATACAAAATAACTCCTTTATTTGCAAATGACATAATCTTTCATTCATAAGAACATAAGAGGAGCCTGTCTCACACAATGGCCTACCAACTACTTCTGAGCATTTTTAAGCAGTAAACAAAAGCAAAATCTTCTTGAATCCGTGCAAGTGACCCTGAGAGGCATCCTGCCTGTCTCTCTAACCTGTAAGCAGTACCTAAACATCCATTCTAGTAGCCATTGATACACCTGTTCTCCGTGGATTTGTCTAACCCTTCTTCAAGCTACCCTAATTTATCTCAGCACCTCTTCTGGTAATAAATCCTATAGACGGAAGTCCCACGGGGTGAAAAATACTTCTCATAGTCTGTCCTAACTCTTCAGCACATCAGCTTCATAGACTGATCCCCAGTTCTAGTGTTGATTGAAAGAGAGAGAGGGAGAAACCTCTGTTTACCTTTTTGCACCATGCATGATTTGATATACTTCAGTCAGGGCACCTCTTAAACACCATCTTTCAAGGTCAAGGAGACCCAGATGTTGCTGCCTAATTTCAATTTTTACTACTCTGAATAATTCAGTTTCCTCAGCAAATTTTGATATCTTGCTGCTTACCCCTACTTCTAAATCATTTATGAATAAATTAAAAAGTAGATTCCCTGGTATTGCACTTTGGGGAACTCCTCTTTTTACTTTCCTGAATTTTGAGAATTGCCCATTTCTCACTTTCCAACCATGGGCCAGAATAGCCCAGCCTACTGATTTGAACCACAAGGCAAGTGCTGGATCAGCCCCAGAACATGTCCTGTCCTCTTATTCCATGGGCGATGAATTTATTCAGGAGCCTTTAATAAGAGACTCCGTTAAAAGTCCATACTAGTAAGAGTTAAATACACATGTTACAATTCGCAGGCTGGCTTTTTCTCTTCCAGTTCTGGTACTGTTTTCATTATTATCGCGATCACTATCAAATAGCAATAAAATTTTCATACTTTGAAAAGAGAAATGTCTTAAAATGCCTGCCAATCTCATTTTCAAAGTCTGTCCAGTATTGCATTTAGATGTTAGATGGTTTTAGATTATGCCACAAAGATGCCCTTCTCTCAGCCCCAAGGCGACACATGGCCACTTGTGACTGCATTGATGCTGCTAAAGGTCCTTGCTGCTACCCTGCTGCCCATAAGGCACCTTACGGACAACTCTGAAGGTGTCCTGACCCCTTAGTTCACTTGCACCATTTTGAGGAAATGTCAGGTGCCTATGCACAGAGGCCAACTCATGAGGAGAGTGGAAAATCAGCCTCCAAGTGCAGAACCAGTACCATCAGTGGCCGGTAGTCATAAAGACACCTTGCCACATGAGCCACACCATGCTGAAGAAGCCTGACCCCTCACCCCAGCTGGTTTTCTAGGAAGTAAACAGAGACCCTTTTTCCCTGTCCCTCAGAGGCATGGGCATTTGCCCACAAAGCTCACATGAGCTTCATGGCTGCAGCACGAGCTATCAAGATCAGGGCCATCATTGCAGGGCTGATCCAGCCTATGCCTTCTCATGATCCAAATCAGTAGTCTGGGCTATTCCAGATCTATTTATTCAGAATTAAGTGTAGAAAGGACCTAGGGTGCCAGGACAAGATTACCATCTTTCCCACAATAGAGATTCAACATTGCTCATGTGTCCTAATAGCATAGGCTGACAGTATTCTGGAGAGCACCATCAGCAAAGTGGAGACACTGGCACGTCTACGCTTACAGGAACATGGCAACAATTGGATTCTCTTTATTTCTCTGTGGCTTCAGGGCAACAAGCCCAGTGTTAACAAAGCAGTACATAATAAGGCCAAAATGTTTGCACATCAAACAGGCTCACATTCAGCTGGCATGCTGACTGAAGAAAAAAGACCTCTTGGTGTCTCCCTGTAAATTTTCCAAGGTCTGTTCTTACCTGCTTTCTATGCAATTCATACTTCCATAGAGTTTGTGGGACAGTTTTAGAGGATACCCCTTCTCCTTCCACTCATAGTGGTAGGAAGCAATTTAAGGCTCATTTTTAAGGTCTGTGAAAATGTGTGTTCTGTAATCTCAACCCCAGCAGTAAGTCTCCCATTCCACAGATAAATATGCCTTTTGAACAGAAAATCACACACATATTTTGCACTATAAAAACAGCACTATATATCTTGGTGAGCATTCTTCATCATAGCTAGCAGGTTCTGAGAGCCAAATGGATGGCTGTCATTTGCTTTAATCCATCATGTCTCGTCTTTTCTATGCATACTAAAAATGTTTGCTGTGATCATCAGAATCCTGTAAGAAGGTGGAGGAAACCTGTTCTACAATTATGAACTTTTAGGCATATTGTTCTTCTTTCCTTCACATATTAGGTCCAGGACACATGGTATGGACAGGATGCTGGAATTTGCAAGTATTTTATGTCATCTGAAATCCACATTTGAGAAAACAAATGAAGGAGAAGAAGAGTTGGCTTTTCTACCCTATAGAAAGTGGCTGAAAAAGCTCCCACAACAGAACACCCTGTGAGGTAGGTGGGGCTGTGAGAGCTCAGAAGGAGAGCTGTGACTAGCCCAAGGTCACCTAGCTGGCTTCATGGGGGAGGGCAGAATCAAACCTGGTTCAGCTCCCTAACCACTAGACCAAACTGGCTGGCATTCAATACATCTTCTGTTGAATCTTGTTCTTTCTGTCTTATACAGCCAAAAAATTAAAATTGCATCCACCGGAATATGTTCCTATCCTGAACGGTGTTAATTAATCCCACAGCTTCCACCTCTTTTCTTACTCTCCCCAACTCCAGAAGAGACCGAAATGATTTTAACAATAGTTTGCCACAAAACAACATTTGCTAGTATACAACTGATGTGCAAGAGCTGCCAAGGTTTATAATAAAAAAAAACATTTGGAGATTACCAGGTTGATGAAATTTACCAGGGATATTTTCCCCTCTATTGCCTCTATTCTACTATGGTATGTGGTCATATAGGTTTGAAGGTGTAATATGGCACTCTTGGCCGCATTTACACAAAGATAAAGGGGGGAGGATGGTGTTCTCACTCCATCTCTAATCCACATGTTCTAGACTGTTCATGAATGGGGAGAGGACACAACTGTTGTGTGACATTGTAACCTAACTTCTTTGGAACTGCACATGTGTTCCAGAACCCTAAGATCTGAACTGGACAATGGCAGGCATCTTCTACAGCAGTGAACTCTTGTGGTCAGCTCAGAACCCCATTTCAAGTAACAGAATGCATGGATTTAAAACCCACCCCATCATTGTGGTACACTCCCTTCTGCTGGGTTCACTGCCTCAAAATCTTCAACAATGCCTGCTTGTTAAAAGGCTGTTTGGGCCACAGCCTGTTGCCGGAAGACCATGCTTAAACTGTTAAGAGTCCATGCCTTGGGCAAGAGCAGCTTTAAGAATATGTTAATTTGGATACCCAGACTGATAGCCGATTTAAGCACTGCAGTTGTTTACCTGAACTGCAAATCTTATGCTTACCTCTTTTTCTCCCAAATATCTATTCCCCATTCACTGATGCTATATTTTGGGATACACTAATAGGTGCTAGTCTTCCATTCAGAGGCTTTGGCTTTTGCCCAGAGACCATGCTTGAAGACGAACTTCAAAAGCTGAACTGTGGGTCTTTGCCTCCCCAAAAGGCCACCCTGTAACCTACCTTCAAGATTCAACTTCATGTGCTCCCACTTAGAAGACACCAAGGATCAACATCTTTCTGTGTGCTCTCTCCCCCTCTCTCCCACCACTTGCTGTAGAAACCACTAGTGACTTGGGAGAGATTCGAGTTGACTCTCCTTTCATCTTCCAAGATGCGCTGTTGCTGTCTGTGTGCTGATTCCTGCTGCATATTGGGGTATGCACTAAGAATTCCTGCCGAAATCACTGCTGAGAACCAGAGAAAAAGATTTGTGCCAACTCACCACTTGCAAGCTGAATCACTAAGCAAAGAGAGACCCTTTACATCTCCTAACATTTGAGTTAAATCACTGACCAGAGGCCCAGGGCACTTGAACTCTGCCCCAAGCCTTTAGAGAAGATGAGTTCACCAGAACACTAGGAAATCACTCCAGAGATTGTGTCCCTTCTTTGCAAAGCCTTGAGTTTCTTCTGTGCATGCTTTTCTAACTTTTTGCCCCTGTGAAGATTGCCCCTGATCAAGAGAAGGCCCTGGGGAAAGAGTTAGCTTCGTTTCCATTAATGCTATTTCCTCCTTACTTCACATTAACTTCAGTTTCCACCTCCCCGCTTTGAATTAAGATCAGCCAAATGTCTTCCCACTTCTAATCAGCTGCAATCCACTATCACCCAAATCTAACCAGTTGCCCTTTAAAAATCCTGCTTACCTATGGGAATGCTACTAAAACATATGTCTAGAGCAGTTCCCACAACAGTGAACATGCCATCTTGTGAACCATCTCCAAGCTGTTTTTTTTAAAAAACAAAACTGCGTGCAAACACAGCTTTTCCCACTATTATTTTGATCTCCTGCCCTTCTGCATTGCTGGCTGAAGTGCAGAAGCTTATGGACTGGCAGAGTCTACTGCTTGAAAACATGAGTAGAAACAAATATATCAGGCTGATGTGGGCCAGTCAAAAATAGAGACCTCTTGGTGTCATTTTCCTCTTATACTAATGCTGTCACTTCTCCACCTTCCAAGTATGTGTTTTTGCAATGGAACATGCCAATCAGTAATGGTTTTGAGAGTATCATTAGGAGTGCCTGGAGGAACAGGACGTCTGCATAAAAATGCAAAAGTCACTCCTGGGCTGTGGTCACACCTATGCTTTAATCCAGCTACAGTCCACCTTCAGAGCGAGAGAACACATCAGCCAAGTGACCAGTAATTTTCTTTCCACATTATCTATCCCAAAGGTGGATTTTCTGAGTTATTTAACACTGAAAGAAAACAGCTTCTCGCTTTGCTGTTGTATTCTCTCACTCTGAAAGTGGACTGAAGCTGGATTAAACCTTAAGTGTGATCACAGTAGTAGAGTGATGTTTATAGGGCCAACATGGCAAGATCAGGTGAACTTCACTGGTCATTAGGAGGCAGAAATTAGAGCTAGATGTGTGGCTAAAGTCTTAAATGATCTTTTCTCCCCTCTTGTGACTTTTATAGAATGGAGTATGTACTAACATCCGGTGACCAACTGCAGCCTTCTAGATATTCCTGAACTACAGTCCCCATCATTCACTGCAATTGTGTGGATTGCCTGGAGATACTGAAAAATGAATCTCAGAAACATCTGGAGGGCTGCAGATAAGCACTTCTGTGCTAACATCAATTAGGTTATAAAAAGACAACTTGGTGCCAGATCTTTGTATTATTCTTTGGCTAAATGCACCTAAAGTCTTCTCAGGGTCCTCATGGCAACCAGGAATATAGTGGACAAATGATCCCACCCCATTCAGCACCCCACCCCACCTTCCACCCCACCCCCGTGGTCCTGCGGACTGTGATGGGAACAGTTTAACAGAAAGTAGGGGTAAAATGCTTTGACAGCACTCCTACACAGGAAGCCACCCTTCTTCCCATGTGGATTCATGGACACATCTGTAAACAACTCCAAGGCTAACACTGCAGTCTAAATTTCGCATGGGAAGAGGAGACTGTGGTGCGTGACTGCAATCCCAGTTTCTCTATGCAATTCTAGAAGGGCTTTTTCAGCCTGAAACAACAATTCACACAAAGCTGCAGTCCTCTTGATGCCATGTAGCTTTAAGCCTATATCTGAGACTTGGGCACCTGTAGTTGAAGACATCCTGGGGCTGTCTTTTAGTCACACAGGTCACACACACACCCTCTGTTTGGCTTGTGAGTAGACTAGGAACCCTTCTTATGGCTTCAGTACTGTTTCTCTGGAGTCCACTTTTACACAGGACTCAGCTCGTTTTGGGAAGCCAAGTCATTTTCACTTCTATCGTATGAGCAGGGGAACGAACTAGAGGAGGTTGGATCATGGTGGGTCCAGCCTTCCCTCCCACCCAATGCCTGGCTGTGGGTGGCGCACACAGGATTTCCCTGTACATCTCCATCTTTCTTGCAAAGCATTGGAATGGACGATATGAGCAGAAGGCCCTTAGAACCCCTTCTCAGGGTGCCCGGCTGACCCTGCATGGTGACCTGTCATGAGTAGAACCGCTCCTTGCCCCCTCCCTCCAGTTTGACAAGTGCTTGATGCTCTTAGCTTCTCCTCCCCCATGATTCCTCAATTTCATTGGTCTTCAGGGATTCCATGTAGTACTCGTGTGGGGAGGGGGTTCCTACTCTGCTCCACAGCACTAGTCTGCCCTGCTTCCTTGCTCTCAAGAACTTTGGATGTGGATGCACCAGGGATGTGCACAAATATCCAAAGACATTCAAAATTCGCTCGAATTCATCCAGATTTCGACATTCGAATTTGAACTGAATGTCTTGGTTTCTATGATTTGGACAATGTTCCAATGATACTTCCTCCTTTTATCCATTAGAGGGCAACTTTCTTGTCTTAACTTTTTTTGTGCCATATATCCATTACACTGACTGTACGTACCACTCAAAATTCAGTCCTGGGTTCCTTTTTCTCAGTTGTTTGCCCTCTTCTTCTTTAAGCTTTTCAAGGAACTATGGGAAATCATTGTTGGCAGAGAGATCATACACAAAGCAAAACCCAAGGCCTTCATGGAAAGACGATCTGAGTAGTTTTCTGGGTGGTGATTAATGTTATTGTATATGTCCTGGAAGCTATTCTTGGGAACCAATCAAAGTAGGTCTTTGTGGAATCAGAAAGCTGCTGTCTGCCCAGCTACTTCAGGCAGATCTTTTTTTAGTACTTTGCAAACACTTATTCTGCCATTCACACATGGATCTAATTTTACGTCAGAAAACATAACAGCCTTTGTAAACCTGCTCCTTTGTGAAAACAGTAGCATTAAAAAGAAAACAAGAGCACTTGTTCAAGAGATGAAAACATTCACAGTATAAATTCCCTAAAAGGACACAAGAATTCTCAAGAGGTGGCTGATTTTTTAATATCATAAGATTTTAAATATTGCTGGAGAGGCTAACTAGTTATTTTCTAGCAGCCGCTGAAGTCATGGAACCATGGCAAATGTAGTTTAGCCAGGAAACTACTAATAAATGTCTCTTTGACCAGATCCACACTTTGGAGGGATTTAAATATCTTCTGCTTGAGATGCCCAGAAGAAATTGATGGGCCATTGTGTGAATCAGGCTGCTGGACTAGATGGTCCGTGGCCCAATCCAGCAGGACTCTTCTTGCACTGGTATCACAGCACTGTGATAAATTTTGGCACATGGTGTGAGCATGTGTACAGGCATACATACTTGAACTACCCTTATGCTACTGTAAGATCACTGTTTCCCAAGTCTGAATTGCCACACACAAGCTTGTGCTACATGCAGAGATGCCCTTCTACTAGAGTCACGAGACACCAATGCTTTCAACTTCTAGCAAGTCAAGGAAAACAGAGAGAGTTCTAGGTAATGCTTAGTAGGAGTTCAAATAATACTACATAATACTTTCTTTTAAAAAGTTACAAATCATCAAACGAACCAAAGTTAAGAAGAATGAATTAGTTTGTCTGCCATCCCATTTCAGCACAGTAGTATTCTTGAGCAATTCTTTGGCTGAATCAATGGCTCATTAAAACACAAAGAGGTACTAGTAATGGTAATTAGAGTGATTTTCAGGAATAATTTTTAGCATAGCAAAAACTATTAGGAAAATTCTCAAACATGGCAGATGCAATTTTCCAAGGTCTTTGGTAAATGATTTTTGCAACATCATGAGAAAGAGTGCACACTTCCAATATTAGATAGCTTTGAGACACTCTAGCTTCTCTGAAACAAACTCATTAGTATAAGAGAATTGCATTGCAATGAGCAGATATTTGTCTCCATGGAATGAAGGGCTGGAGTGATTAGAAATCTCCAGCATGTGACTGTTATTTTCACTTTTTGCCTGAAGAAAAAAAAGTGCAGTTCTTACTCATCCTCTGATCATATAAATATTTTGCCTTCAGTGGGGAGTTCATTAGGTTTTGCAGACATGGCTTCTGCCATGAAAGTATGACACATTGTCAGTCCTCAAAAAGCAGTGCTCCCCTCCAAACAGGACACAAGATGATTGCATATTAATCTCAAGCACTGATATTCAGCAAAGCTACTTACATAGCCACATAATTATTTGTTACTGCACTCCTCCACTTCTTGAGTGGGCTCACTGTCACCTGGGTGGGCGAAGAGGAGGTGGAGGAAGGAGGAAGGAGCTGCCACCACCGGGCTCGCTGTCACCTGGGCCCCCTATTGCTGCCTGGTGCACTGTGCTCCTCCACTAGCAACCCCCCCCCCAGCCACTGCACTCCTCTACTTAAGCAATAAAGTTTTAAAAGCAAACATCCCACTCCCCCACCCCACACGGACAAGCCGCTGATCAGCTTGTGCACAAATGAGTGAGTGGGTCTGGCTTACCAACTGGTAAATGAGAACAGCCCGAAAATGCACACTCGGTCCTGTTCCTCGATTAAAATAGACCATGGGGACTAAAATAATCCAACCCACACCAAAATAGTCAAGTGGGAATGCACCCTAAGAGTTACTTTGATTCTTCAGAGATTGAACAAGGTTTGCTGTGTCACTTAGGAGGGCCACAGATGGATTATCTTACATGTAGCCGTGCAGTGTAAGGTGATCTATCTGTGGCCCACCAGATGTTCCTGAGCTGTGGCTCCCATGGGCCACTGCCATCACCAACCACGCAAGGAATACAGGGAACAGTTCAGAAGCGTTTGGAGTGCCACAGCTGGAACAGTCTGCTGCAAACCGTTCAGAACAGAGTGGATGCCACCAGGGTTTATGTCTGTGCTCCATAGTGAGATACTGGCTTTTAAAAAAATTGTACTTACTTAATTTTATTGGGCTTCTGCTCAGGCAGGGCACTTCCATTCCTGCTAAACAGTGATCTAATCTGAACATGATCCCTTTTAAAACAACAGGGCTAATTTTTATTTTGTATCTACAAATGCGTAGCCCTCCCTTCAGCTTATTTTTTTAAAAAAAGAAAATACAGTGCAAATACTTAGAAATGGAAAAGTGTTAAAAGCAATTTCTGTTAAACCCTCACACATCTGACAGGTAGAAAGGACATAGCTTACAAACAAACATTAAAAACAGCAGCAGCAAAGAAAATTGCATCTCCAAGAGCCAGATAAAACAGATACACCCTGTAGTGCTTCTGAAATTGTTATGCATAAGCATTAAGGGCCATACAGAATGTCCTACTTCCATCTTCCTTTCTTATGATTCCCTCCAAAGGCGATATTACAGGCAGGATCTCCCTCATGGAGAATAACAAAAGAATGGAAATTGTATGTTACAAGTCAATTTTTCTCCCTAACTTTCAGTGTGGTAGTCTTGTGGGGGAAAAGGGCATGACTTTGCTTTGGTCATCTTTAGAATTGGCAAATAAGAGTATGAATTGCGAAATCTCTGGCACATGGATTGTTTAGTTGCATTCTTGCTGAAAAATATCTATGGCTGCCATCAGACTCCATCAAAAACTGCACAGCTTTTTCATGCAGGAGCAGTGCAGCTTTCCATCGAAGTAAAAAGATGCTGTTTATTCGGCATCTTTTTACTTTGATCGTTCTATGGAACCCTGTGCCACTACTGTGGGCAATGGACTATTCCATCTGGCGGATGGGAAGCTGCATCACAGAGATGATTCAGGTTCCAATTGATCTGTCAAGTGGACCAGTAGTGGCAACACCATCCGTTCTCTAGGGATGTGCATGAACGTGTTTGGAGTTTTTTTGACATTCTGTTTGAATCAATACCTGAAAATCTGATTCAATTCAAATCTTTTAAATTCAAATTTAATAAGATCCTATTTGGATTTACCAAATTCTAATCTATTCATTCAAATTTTTTATTCGAATCTGCACATACGAATGTCGACAGCATTCATATGCACACGTATGCATCTTTCCCATATCTGTACATGTCCGTATGCATCCCGTAGTTATCCCATATGCAACCTGTTT
>MTQE01000390.1:7116138-7140735 GCA_014337955.1 Aspidoscelis marmoratus
TTGTATTGAATAGAATCCTACCACATTTGAAGGGGATCTATTTGAACGAACACTAATCGAATGTAAAAACAACAACAACAACAGTTGTGCACATCGCTAGATTATTCACACACTGGATAATATTGAACTGAGGGCCTTTTTGCACTTAGGCAAAAGGAGACATCCTTGCGGAGCTGCTTCCATTCCAGAAGTCTCTCTGTGTGTACCATCCCTGGGTCTGGATAGCCGTGTGTGGCAACTCATAAGCAGAAAAAGCTTAGCTCTCCCAAGCAAAATCACTGAAATCAAAAATACTAAACCACTCCTGCCTCCAGTTCCCCTTGACCTGAATGAAAATTTCTGATGTCGTTCAGTGTGAAGATTCTTCCCACAATAAAGAACAAACTCCAGCAGTAAAATCCTAACTGCCAACCAGGTGCCTGCTTTGCTCAGCCCTGAGCTCAACAGCCCCTGCAGCGTGCCTGTAAATTCCCAGGTACACCAGGAGATCTTCCCCTAAAGAGAGGCAAGACCTCTTCTTCTTTCCCCTGCCTCTCAAGCTGTGAGTGTGAGGCCAAGAAGCCAGGGGAGTTCGACTAACTCCCCCACAATCTGCTCCCTGAAAAATCTGCCCGACGAGAGACACTCAGAGCCCCGAACCTCTAGCTTTTATACGGCGAGATCTGGCTGCTCTAATTGGCATGATTTTTGCACTTTTTGCGGGAACTCCTCCCTTCCTGTCAATCAAGCCTGCAAAATGCCTGGGAAATAAACCCGCAGCTGCAGCCTGCTCCGTGAATCCGTCACACAGTGGAGCACTAAACGTGTTACACAATTATACTAGCAGCAAACGGTGGGTGGGGGTAGGGTGCCACAACCACAGTCATGTACTGCGTCTCGTGGTCACAATGGCAAGGACCGGCATGCATGGTCATTGGTGTGACAAGACAATCAATTACTGCTAGTGCAGCCATGTTTGCACACACTTAGTGAAGTGCCAGGTAACTCTGGGACAGAGCAGGTGTTATAAATGCTCCATCCTGGATCTGCCCTTCTCTGGAACAGTGTCCCAGGGAAGTAAAGGTGCAGAAAGGCCCTGTAATAAATAAGGAGGTAGAAGGAGGTGAGAACCTGAGCTCTGAATCTTGTGGGGCAGCCATGCCTAGCAGCAAGGGAAAGTATATGAAGATGTAGTATAGTACAGCAACAAAAAAGAGTATAGGCTGCAGAATTGGACTTGGCTGGCACCCTGGAACACAGACAGGTACTTAAAGGAATATTTAATATCCTGCTTCACTTTTTGGTATCAATATTTGACTGGGCTTTGTAACTGAAATGCACTTTCATATAGCTTTTGACAATGGCTGGTAGAAGCACTAACAGAATTTGAAAGATGCCAGTCTGTGTGAAACCTGCTGTCAGATCCTTTGCATCCGCGTAGCGTAATATATAATAAATACAGTTGAAAAAGAAAAAAGATTGTCAAAAATTCAGGCAGAAGTAAGTAGGGGGCTGCCAGCCTCCTGATTCACTTTGCCTCACCTCTGATTCTCTAGAAACCCCCTCCCCTTCATTCCTTAGGACCATCACGGCGGAGATGCAGTTCCAGTGGCATCCAGTGGGAGCTGCAAATTCCCAAGTGGCCACTAGGGACCTGATGAGTAGGAACAACTATTTAGTGTCACCTATCCCTCCTGCTTGTATTGGCACTTACCTGTAGATTGGGATAGTGTGAGGTCTAGCTCGCTTGTGGACCTCTCTCTTCTGTCTTCTGCAGGGAAAGAGAAAGGCCAAGCCCCTGCTGTGCAGCCACACTTATACTAGCTGACTGGTCTAGGCAGGCAAAATGGTCCAGCACAGGTAAGTGCAGAAAGAGCCTCACTCTGCCTCAGGATGCTCATATATGTAGCTGTTGGGGTGCCTTATACTCTCTTTACTCCTGTATGTTTACAAAGACAAACTTTGGCTGTGTCTTCACAGCAACCTTATCTCGGATTCAAAACGTTTTCAATCCTTGGAGTCCGCACAGCAGTTTGGCTTAACACACTTTCTCCGTGTTAAACCACCCCAAAGCTTGGTGAATCTCAATTCTGATTTCAACAGGTCTCACTCTGGATCGTGTGCTTGAAACGTTTTACATTTTTTACTGTGGGGACCGTACGGTGTTAAGGGATGAGAATCCATGTTTAGGGTTTCCCTCCCCCAATAGCTTGCTTCCAAAGATAGTGATTTCATTGAAAAAATCCACCCTCAAAACAGCCACTATAAAAATCCAGTCCTTAAAGCTACACTGTAGCGATCTAGCCACTTCACACCTTAATAACAATGTTGCAGTTTTGCACAATTCTAGCTCTTTGAAAGTTCTGACCTTTAAAAAAGGGAAAGGAAAGGAAAGCCCTGGAGGTTCTGTTTTAAAGGCTGTGGCTGTGAAGGGGGTTTGAGTTGCTGCTGCTGCTGTGTGCCCTGGGAAATGGGGAGAGGAGGGGAAAGAATCGGTGGCTGCCGGTGCCTGTTTTTCTTCCATCCAGGCAAGTGGCAGCCACCCAGCCACCCAGCTAGGCTCCGTGAAGGGGTCTGTTATGGGTGGCATGTCCATGCCACGAGGAAGAGGGCAGGGCAGCCCTGCAAAGCGGCTTTTTAAAAATTAGCCACTTGAGTCCCCCCTTGAGTCACATACGCCACGTACAATCCTCAGAATCCGGATCGAACGTGATTAAGTTAAACGTAATGGGAACAGGCAAATTCGCGTTTGCATCCGGTACTATTAGTTCAGTTTAGGGAAAGTGAAATAAGCTTGCTGTGGGGATTCGTCCTATATATGTTACAAAAGAAAAGCTGTTTTCAGGTACCTTTTTAATTTACGTCATAGTTCTTTGTAATGTCAAGAGTCATGATTCTGAAGATAAGAATGTTTTGATTGTTCAAGGTTGCCTTTGTTGATTCATCTGATACATCTACTCTCAAGGAGCCTTCAGTATATAAGATGCTACTATGGATTATTCTGCATTCACTCTTTTATCAATGAAGAGACCATTGAACTTTGGAGGGAATAAAAAAAAATCTCCATCTTGCAACAAAGGCTGCAGCTTTGTTATAACTTTGCATATCTTGATGCTGTTCCCAAATCAGTTTGTTGGTTGCTATATCCCAGACACTTTGGTCATCATCACGGCTTGGCTTCACGAATGAAGATTTAGGAAGGACTCAACCCATGCTTGCTGCATGCGCGTTGATGGCTAAAAAGGCCAATGCAGGATAGATAAGGCTGGTAGCAGAAGGTACAGAGAAAGGTTTCCTTAGTGGTACTGTAAAGGCACAGTTCTTCCTGCGTTGTCTTTTCTCCTCAAGACTGGTTCTACATGCACTCTCAAAGGAGGCAGCAGTATTATAGATGGTGCGTCTCCATGCCTCTAGGTTTGAGGCCAGAGTGGACCACTGATTGTGATTAATATGGCTGAGGCTGAGGGATTGTTTCAGGGAGTCCTTGTATCTCCTCTTTGGGACTCCTCTGTTTTGGCAGTCGGTGGTGAGTTCACCATAAAGCACCATCGTAAGAACATAAGAGAAGCCTTGCTGGATCAGGCCACAGCCCATCTAGTCCAGCATCCTGTCGCACACAGTGGCCCACCAAATGCTCATGGGCATCTCAAGCAGAGACAAGGACAAACTTTCTTCTGCTCTCGAGTCCCAGCAGATGGCCTTAGAAGCGCCCCAGTTCCTCCCCCCCCCTCAGCCTGAAGGATGCACGATGAACCTTCATCCTAGAGATGTGCCCTGCCCACCACAGCTGTGTCTTCAGCAGCATGGCCTCGATACTGGTGACCTCTGTTAGTTCAAGGACAGCAATGTTTGTCATGTAGTCAGACCAGTGGATGTTTAAGATTGTGTGGAGGCAACGCTGATGGAAACGTTTGAGGAGTCGCAGATGGTGACGATAGATGACCCATGATTCAGACCTGTATAAGAGAGTAGACAGTACGATGGCTCTGTAGATGTTGATCTGTGTACTTTTCTTTAGGTGTTTGTTACTCCAGAACCCTTTGTAAATTAAGTTTGTCAGACGCATTTGACACTATCACTTCTCTGCATTGCCACTTTTAGCCTCTATTACGTTCACTAACAAAATGGCATGCCATCTGCACATCCCTCGCGATTTCTATTGTTGAGTTGCTAAAAAGGTCTTCCACAGCTTCAAAATAAGATCAGACCTTTTAAAATGTGTCTGGTACTTCCTCTGTTCAAGTGCGTTTGTTTCCTCCTTTGCTCACTTCTTATCCATCATGATGAACAGATTGAAAAAGACTTAAGAGGAAGAACAAATTATCTACTGCACCTAGTACTGGGTGATCAAGGATTTGGTCTCCTAAATTTATTTTATTTCATGTATTCACATTTTTATCCTGCCTTATACATGAAGGTTGCAGGGCAGGTTACAGCAATAAAAAACAAAATGAACCCCACTAAGGATGTGGTCATGCCTTCACTTTAAACCTTATTCAGTCCATCTTCAGTTCTGACTGCTCAGACCTCAGACCTTTTCATCTCTATCCATTTTATTGGTGGACTTTCCATTCACAAATAGAACGGATAGAAATGAAAAGGTCTAAGCAGTCAGACCTGAAGATGGACCAAAAAGGGTTTAAAGTGAGGGTGTGACTATGGCCTAAATAAACCCACAAGAGTCTTAGACAAGGCCTTAGAACAGTTCGTCTCCATTGCAGTAATGGAAACTGGAGCTGAGTCTCCATTATGTAGTAAAGACACCTGAATCAGACCCTCAGTGCAGCTGATGTCCATTGGAAGTAAAAGAAATGGCCAGTTTGGTCTAGTGGTTAAGGAGCTGGACTCTTATCTGGGAATACCGGGTTTGATTCTGTACTCCCACATGAAGCCAGCTGGGTGACCTTGGGCTAGTCACAGCTCTTCTTCTGAGCTATCACAGCCCCACCCACCTCACAGGGTGTCCTTTTGTGAGGAGTAGAATAGAACATTCTGTCAGCCACTTTCAGTCCCCTTAAATGGGTGAGAAAAGTGGGGTAGAAAAGCCAACTCTTCCTCCATTAAGCCAGCTGGGTGACCTTGGGTTAGTCACAGCTCTGTTTCTGAGCTCTCACAGCCCCACGTACTTCACAGGATGTTCTGTTGTGAGGAGAATTCTTGGCATAAAAAAGTTAATCAAGCAGCAATTTTTGCACTTAATGTAGCTGGGTCTTCTACAGTATTGACATGCCTTAGTAATGATTTACTGAACTCAATTAATTCCTTTTTCTCCTTCCCAGTAGATTCTGTGTGACAGACCACATTTCCACAGGCTTAACTTTTCAGCATAGTGATAGAGTGGTAAGAAGGTTGCCTCTTTGCCTTAGGCCATGGGCTTATTCACACTTACCAGTTGAAACTGTTCTATCTGCTCCCAGGTGAGGCCCATCTCCAGGCTGCCACTAATATTTCAAAGTTCACCAAGCCATCCCCAGTCTTAACTAGCTGTGGACACAGCTTGACCATGAGCAGTCTCTATTCCAGTGAACTGGAGTTTAGATTTTAGAGAATTTAAGATATATTATGGCTATATCTGCACCATGAAAAAGTGGTTTCAAAGTGGCTTAGAGCGTAGTGGTAGGGTGGACACTAATGTACCTATCTTTCCTCTAATCCACTTTCAAGCTTCTTTTATTTCACTGCATACAGATGCAGCCTATATTTGCCAAACTTTAAGATACTACTGGTCTTTATGTTCTTTCTGTGGCCTTCCCACCTTGGCACTCCTCTAATTCAACACTGATCTGTGAACAGCTACAAAAATGGATTACATGAGGCTAAAGTCTAAATTTTGGCAGCTGTCCCCTACCTTAACCATCCTCAGCCAAAGGTCTGGCCTTTTATGCCCAGATGGAAATGGTGGAACCAAATTCATGCCCATCTGACTGCTTGAGTTCAAGCCACCATTTGCCTGCCTTGAGGAAGATAATTTGTCAGGCACCAGCTGCTCCTTCCTCATGGGCATCAGTTGTTATTATGTTGCAGTGCGTGTGAAGAATGTTTAATGCCCATGGAGTTGTGGGAGGAAATATTGCAACTGCATTTGAACAAGCAATCTGCAGTTTCCTCTCTTTCTTACACTCAGAGATGCAAGAACCTCACATTCCCACTGGAGCAGCTCATTCTGGAAATATTAGCAAAAAAAGGGGAGGATGAGGGTGGAGTGGGAGGTGCCTGGGGACAGTCATGATTGTCAGAGGTAACAGTGGAAATATGGCTCTTCATTCTTTTTAAGCCCTGAAGAAGAAGAAGAAGAAGAAGAAGAAGAAGAAGAAGAAGAAGAAGAAGAAGAAGAAGAAGAAGAAGAAGAAGAAGAAGAAGAAGAAGAAGAAGAAGAAGAAGAAGAAGAAGAAGAGCAGCTATTACTACTACTACTTTGGAGAATTTCACAAGGAAGTTTTCTGGAGCAACAGCGTATCTACAGACAAGGTAGAAAGAAAGGCTTGTAGGTCTTTCTCTCTGTCTCTCTCTCTCCACTCTCTCCAGTTAGGAGGTGGGGAGAGATGGAGAGATGTGTTGTCCTACGAATAAGAATGAACAGACTGACCTTTTCAGAGCTGCTGAAAGAGAAAACCAGATGTATTCCTCAAGAGTCACTATGACTGAAGGGTGATAAAGACTTTCATTGTGCACTTGAATAAAAGGAAAGCTAACCAGAAAACAGCAGCTGATAATAGTCAGGCCAGGCTGTGCTATTGTGCAAGCCACATGTTCCTGCCTTGGCCTGGACCACCACGGCTGGTCTCTGCCGTGCAGACTAGATTGTATAGAAACTGGCTCCCCTTCCCCCTCACCCCTGCCCTCTCCTAGAGAGTTTTCAAGAAAACACAAGCAATTACGCAAACATCTATCTATGCCTTTGCTGTTTCGAAGAGGTTTGCAGGGCTTGCCTCCCATTTCTTTCCTTTCTGTGAAGCCCCAAGATAAACCACACCAGGTTGCACGCTGAGAGGGGCTTTGCGGTTTTATTTGTTTTTGCTTTGTTTTTGTTCTCTGCATACTAATCCACCTGGAATCCCAGACTGTTGTCCTGGATCTGCCTATGTGCCATCAAGGAAGTTTTAGCGTTTAGAATAGTGGGAAAGAAAAGTGATCCTTGTACAAAGGGTGAAATCTGTAGGCTTTGGAGAGGGAGCATTTCTAGGGATTAAATAGTACAGTACAAAGGAAAGATGAATTTGAAAAACAGGATGCGTTGAGTGTGCAATGTGCAGACAGGACCACCCAACTCTTCCCTCATTATGGGGCAGCAGTATAAAGCCTTTGACTGTGTGGATCACAACAAAGTGTGGCAAGTTCTTAAAGAGATGGGAACACCACACCATCATCTGTCTCCTGAGGAACCTGTATGTGAGGCAAGGAGCGACACTTAGAACCATACATGGAACAATTGATTGGTTCAAGAATGGAAAGGGAGTGCAGCAAGACTTTATATTATTAACCTATATATTTAACATATGCAGAGCACATCACATCATACAAAATGCTAGACTGGATGAATCAAAAGCCAGAACTAAGATTGCTGGGAGAAATATCAACATATGGCTGGGTGATCATAGAATTGCCCGTTTCTGTAGGGAAAAGCCAATTGGATTTTTTTTGTTTGTTTTTCAACAGACTGTCAAGAGATAAGAGGGGCTCTTTTGATGGTTGTACAAAACAGGCACAGTCTATCCCCTCAGTGTCCACACGGTCACTAGAAAAATGACCCCAATTTGGAGACAAACTGTGTGCATAGTCATTGCTGCAGTCGACCAAAGACTATTTCAGTTGGAGTCTTTTGTGTTGTGGATGCAGCACTGGATTCTGTAGAGCATAATGCAATACAGAAACATCCAATAGCAAACAGCAGCAGAAAAATGCATTGCTTATTGCAGTAAGTAGCATTCTGATGGCAGACAATTTCTTTCTTTGTTCTTGTGATGATGAACAGCCACACACCTGTCGGCACTTCGGTATCTGAGGGCATCCAAAATATTGAATCACAAGGAATTTGAATTTATCTGTAAATGTTCTGTTCCAGCCCTTTCAAAAGAACTCAAAGTAGCACATAAAGTGTTTGTGATTATTTGCTTTTATTGAAATTCTCCCATCTTCCTGTCACAGGAAGAAGAAACCAGTAGGGACAAGGCTTCATGAACTTTTTGGAATGGGCAAAATTCATAAATGCAAATGAATAAACAAGTTTATCTCAGGCAGAACTATTAAAGAGACATGTACTGGACACTGTTTCAACAATGAAGACTTCCATCCATTGGAGCAGGATATTTTTAGAACTGGCAAGATAAGCAATTTTCCATCCATCTTCACGCAGTAGCCTATGCTGGCTTTGCATTCATAGCAACGTATAAATCTTTGCATGTTTCACAGCATGTAATTTAGAAATATGGTAGCGAGAGTTGTGTGATTTTTAAATTATACTTATTTGCAAAATCTCTTAACTTGCTTTTACGTTCATAGATCCACATGCTAAAGATATTTTTTTTTAAATCATGGCACAGTTTCATCCTACAGACTGTCCAATACAGCATGCCATGAAAACTTCTGATCCGGACTCTTCCTGAAAACCACAATGTTCTGCAGATCTTTTGTGGTGCCCATTCGCATTCAGACTGTGGTCAAACCAGAGCAGGGGTGTGCACAACTGGTTTTTTTCAAATTCAAGTCAAATAGAATATGCAAACGTTCTACTCAAATGTTTAAAATCTGAATGGCCGAAAATCCGATTTGAATCTGTAACATTCGAATCCGTATGTTTGAATGTTAGATTCGTATTTAAAGATATGAATGTTGTTGTACATATCTGTGCACATTCCGTATGCATCCCATTTTATCCTGTATGCATCCTGTTTTCATCCCGCACTATAAGCACAAATACTTATAATAATAATATTTGCACAGATACGTATGTAATACACACGAATCTGTACATTAAAATCATTCAAATATTCGAACAAATGTTTTGGAAAATCAGAAATCCATTCAAATGGCTAAATTGGAATGTTGTTAAATCCGATTCAAATTTGCATGTCAATATTCATAGAATTCGAATTGGATTTTTGAATTTCTGAATATTCATGCACATCCCTACACCAGACAATCTCAGGCAATCCTTATGCCCAGAGATCATACTGAAAAATTCCCTTCTAATTTTTCTCTGAGCTCTCATGCTGAAATTTGAGCTATCCAGTGTTCCAATGATCCCAGCACTGTTTCTGCTTCTTATTCTATTTAATTTTTTTCAGGCTGTGATCATACAACAGAACTATTGGAAGTGGTTGCTATAATTTCCTGGGTGGGCAGAGGGGCCACTGTCTGGCCTTGCAAGCATTCTTTTTTATTATTATTAGAGATTTTAAAAACCTTTTACATTTAAAACATAGAAAAGCAAACTACATTTAAAACACAGAAAAACAAGAAATTAAAAGGAAAACAAAAGAGAGGAAAAGAAAGATGACTTTTGATCACGCCTTTCTTGATTAAATGTTTATCCATTTTCATACCGTCTTGTAATTATTACAATGATTTATTTTCTTTCAGCAGTACATACTTTTTAATCACCAAATCCAATGTCAATATACTTTTTTTTCTTGCTCAGAAAGCCAATAAGCAATTCCAAATTTTTACAAAATGACATTACCGTTCTTTCTCTAACCAATGACTAAATGGGGAGGAAGATAATGAAGGTAAAGGGGAGTATGTGTTCCTCTCCATCATCAAGTTTAGGATAAGAAGTAGGAATGGGTAAAAAATATTAGTTAATCTTGTGATTTGTATGAATCCATATGAATTTGAACATTTGCAGGCAAATTGAAAGAGGCCTACATTCACATGTGGATTAAATGTATTCAGCCTTTGTAGAAGTTTTGATGAGGGCTGGATCTGCCCACCCTTGCTTCCCACCCCAGCCCCACCCCTTTACCTCTAAATCCAACTGCCACCACTGTTGTGGCCCTCTGGAGCACTGCGCCCTCCTCCAAGGCTCAACTAGGTCTTCCGGAGGTGCATGCACAGGTTTAGTGGTTTCCCCATCTGGGAATCGTAGGAAATCTCACCCAATTTCCCACAATTCCCAGATGGGAGTGACATCTTCAGCTGCACATGAACCTTCAGGACCCACAGGACACATGCATACATCTTATTCTGTGTGTGTGTGTGTTCGTAAAAATAGGAGAGAAGAGAAAGGGTTTGGAGGGTGGGAACTAAGACAAGTAGTCCCCCCCATCCCAAGGTCAAAATTTGAAGGATAGGATGCCACCCAATACCAGAGAGCAGAGGAAGAAGAATAGAAGGGGTGGGGAGGGAAAAGTTCCCAATCACCAGACTGAGGCTAGGGAAAATGAAAACTGTGGATGAAGAAAAATTAACTGAGTGAACATTAAATTAGATGGATTGACTTCCGATTTTGCCCTAGCCTGAGCTTCACATCTTATCTGAAGTATTTACATATTTGCATGAACTATACATTTTGCATAGAGGGGACCTGATTGAAGTATATAAAAATTTTGCATGGTATAGAAAAGATGGACAGAGAAAATTTCTTTTCTCCATCACACAACACTAGAACCAGGGGGGACTCTAAGAAGCTGATGGGTAGGAGAGTCTGATCCAACAAGGGGAAGTATTTCTTCACCCAGAGGGTCATTGGTTTATGGAATTTGCTGCTGGAAGAGGTGGTAACAGCTGCCTGTCTAGATGGCTTTAAGGTAGGGTTAGGTAAATTTATGGATGACAAATCTATCAGTGGTTACTAGAATGAATGCCTAGGTACATTTTTCAGGCTGGGGAGGGAAAGCAGGATGCTTCTAAGGCCATTTGCTGGGATTTGAGAGCAGGAGAAAGTTTGCCCTTGTCTCTTCTTGAGATGCCCATGAGCATTTGGTGGGCCATTGTGTGCGACAGGACGCAGGACTAGATGGGCACATAGCCATTGTTTTCCTTTTTAGAAAAGGCGGACTCTTGCAAAAAGGCTGAAGACTTTTACCCTAGCATCACCACTAGGTTTTAAATGTTTTCCTATTTAGAGGGGGTGCTTATAGAGGAACAATTCAGTTATCTAGCCCCTTATCATCAACATGAAGTTGCCTCACCTGTGTCCACTTGTGGGTTTTTTTTTTTAATTATCATGCCTTGTTTAATGTTTGAAATATTTGTTCATATTGGATTTGATCAGGGTTATGATCGTGGAAATCTGGTTCAGTTGAAACTCTTTTCCTTAATCTGTAGCCTTTCTCTTTCTCTCTGATACACACAAACCCACACCAGTACTGACGCTGTCATTCATTTCAGTAAAATATGCCATAGACACCACTGACGCATGGTGATTCACCATGCACTGAAATACTGGCACTTTGTAGTGTAAATTCCACATTCTGCACCTCCACATGGATTGATTTTTCTTATCTTTCTTACCGGGCACTATCCAATTAGCACAGAGTTTTACACAGTTCTCTGCGTTATTTCATTGGGATTGGATCAGACCCTCAGGGGTGTCATTAATGTACTAACAGTGAGTTAAGCAAGTATCTTTTGAAGTCACTGACAGTAATGGTGGAGCTCTTTCATGGAAAAGGATATTACAGGACGGCCCTTTCAAAATCATTGGAATGGATGTTAAGCAACCTTCAAGAACATCCTGTTACTGTTTTCTTCAATGTTTTTTTTTTTTATTTTAAGAAGTTAACTTTTACCAATCAGGCATAATAGCCATGTTACCATCAGAAGAATTTTCAGAAATTGTGTGCAGAAAGTAATATTTGATCTGTAAGTGCAGACAAAAATGATCAATAATTTCATTAAAAAGAGGCAAGAGGCTAGCAAGGAAGAACTTGAGAAAATGGCCCTTTGCTCCTTCAAGATCTTTTTGTTATAACCAAAGTCCTAAAGCAGTAGAAAGAGGAAGAAAGCACTAAAACTTGTTAAGCCAATTTATCCTTAAGCTGTTAATTAAGCTCTTGCCGGAAACAAGTGCATGCCATTCATTCATTGTTGCTGCCTGATATGAAAAGCTTTATGAACCAAATATTTTCCCTTCTCACTTTTGTATTTATGCTTCTTCCCAAGGCACTTTGAGCAGCACTGCTGTAACTTTATTCTCAGTGGGTAATATTCTCACTCCAATACAATGACATAGTTGAACTATGGAATTAACTCCCATAAAATACAGTGTTAGTGGTTAGCTTGGATGACTTCCAAATAAAGAAAAAGAAAAATAATTTGAATAAATTCAAGACATATCAATAACTCTTAATTCTGATGGCTTCTTTGATGCAGTCCAGTTGTTTGGAAACTTTCATTCCAGTGGTTCTCCTCTCCTCCTCTTGGGTTTCCATATACAACTTATTGGCCACTGTAAGACCAGCTGGGCTACATGGGTGGCTGGTCTGATCCAATGGGGTATTTTTTAAAAAATATTTTCATGCTCTACATAGTCAACTTAATGAGCAGAACTTGAACTCAATTTTTATAGTCCACTTCAGGGTTACCAAGTTCCTCTTTTGCTATATTTTTCTTGGATGGCATATATGGAAAGGAGGTGAGTTGAGAAGCTGTATACATGCCAGTGTGGCTGAAGCTAATCACATCCTTGCACATAAAGCCATAAAGCCCATGGCTACACCTTACTGAAATAGTGCAGCTATTAAGAAGCCAGATTCAAAATGCACTAACTCCAACTGCACCCAATACCTGATCATCCTTCCTTGGCTTGTCTTCAGTTTGGGTTGCTATGCTCACACCTATCTGTTCCTTTCCTGGGACTCCTTTATGAGACTTTTTCAGATCTCTACCCCACTCCACCATCACAACATCCCCTGTGCTCTGATAGGATAAAAGTTCTGTCACTCAACAGTGTGTAATCACACATTGGGTGAAAGGGAAGGCAAATTCATGCAGTATCCACCCATTATAGTATGGTTCAGCCCCCTTTAGTCCTCTTCCCCAATCACACCCCCAAATGAAAAAGGATTAACCTTTCAGCCCTCTGAAAATCCGGACTCAGGAAAGTGTGATTGAAGGGAGGAAAGTCCACAAATAAAACTGATACGAGTAAAAAGGTGTCAGCAGTGGGATCTAAAGACTGACGGAAGAAGGATTAAAGTAAAGGTGTGATCACAGCCAAAGGTTGTGTCCACACTAGGGGTGGGCACAAATGGAATTTTCAGCGTTCGATTTGATTTGAATTGAATATCTGAAAATTCAAATCAATTTGAATTTTTAAAATACTAATGTATTCACATTCAGTTCAAATCAAATACATTCTTATCTATTCGTACGAATATTCAATTTGTATTTGAAGATACAAATGTCAACAACATTCATATGTGTTTGTACAAATCCATATGCATCCATATGCCTCCCATTTTTATCCTGTATGCATTGCATTTTCATCCTGTACATATCCGGATATATATGTAATGTGTATCGATTCATATACATACAAATGTCCAAATAACTTGTACAAATGATTCAAAAAATTCAAAATTCGTTTGAATGTTAAAAACAAATGTGTAGACATTTGATTCAAATTCGAATGTTTGAATTTGAACAAATTTTATTGAATTTTGATTGTTTTGAACATTCTTGCACGTACCTACTAGGCCAGTAGACAGGCCCCAAAGACCTGCTAGACCATTCTGTTTACACCACAGTAAGGAAATGGAGTGGTCTAGCAGAGGCCACGCCACCCACTTAGAATGCTTCATCCACACCGGATAAAGCTTTGGAGTGGGCTACTGCACAAAATGGTGCTGTATCTCATGTCATTCATAGACTGCTTACAAGCAGTTCATGAAGCATCCTAACTGTTCTACCAGTGGGTGGGCTGTGATCCAGTATATCAAACCCAGTGCCATTTCATCAGGTATGCAGAAGTGGTGCTGAAAGTGTGCTTCTCCTGGCTGTCCAGCCTAAATGCCATAGGCCAGCAACTCGGGAGGTAGGGAATTTTCATTGCTGGTCCACAAAGCTAGGCTGGTATGGGATGTCTGCAATGTGAATTGTCCTAAGAGCAGGCCAATAGCAGCCCCTCTCACCTTAGGCTGCCTAGAATAGGCCAATGTGATGCTGGATATCCCATGCAGTGTGGAATTGGCCTAAATGACCCACATATTACGTACAATACACAGAAATGCAGTCTTTCCTTGCCTAAGTCTTTTCACCTTAAGATCTTTTAGTTAATCACTGAAGTTGCAGTCCCACTTTTGAACTCAGTAAGTGCTACCAAACACAATGAGATTAACTTCCAAGAAGGAAGATGTAGTCTTTTGCTCTCTTTGTCCCAAAAGGATGTACAGTACTACAGTTCGCAAACTGCCTTTCAGCATATTTCATTTCTATTTCCTCCCTGTTTACAGCTTCTTGAAAAGACTGACACGGAACTATTTTATTTGCTACTTATTCTCTCCTGTCTCTCATGTGTGTTATAGCTGGTTTTTTTCAGGTTGCTACCGAGTCTCTCTTTTGTCTAAGGACAAAAGAAGAAGATTGAAGCATATTTCTTCTCCTTTTTTAAAACAAAAACTGCATGGCTTTTGCATTTTCTAAATATGCCCCAGAATCAAATATTGCCTTCGATAACCTGATTGGCAGGGAAAAGAAGAAAGCATTCCACACAGGGTGCATTTTGATCTTTCATTATTCCTAAAATGTGCAAAGCTGTCTCCTACCTTTAGGAATATTACTTGTGCCTCTAACGATATTGAAGATGCATACAGGCACTTAAATCATCGCTCCTGGTTTCAGTCTTGCCAAGTTGTTTTTCCTTGGCCTCATTTGGAATTTCTTCAAAGAGTCTTGTTATTTATGCAACTCACCTATTATCTTCTTGGCTGTTGGAATAACGGAAGCCACCCACTACAAAAGAGAGAAAGAGAGAGGCCCTGGGTATTGTCTCTATCATCAGCAGACACTCTTCTATGTCTGGTGGAAATGAGGGTTTTTACAGGGATGTCCAAAGCTTCATAAGACACTAGGGCCCTGTCCCCAAGCAATTTAAAGTCTGCTAAAAATCTTCTTTTGCCTCTGAGCACCCCATGCCAGGCTTTTCAATTAGCTTCCAGCGCTACAAAAGGAGAAAAACCCACGACAAAAAAAGTGCACTTTAAAGAAGAGTTTCAGCACTCTTTTTGGAAGTCATGGGTTTTCCTTGCAGCATTTACCTTGGGAACGCTCCATGGCAAAAGGGGCGGGGACGGCCGCCTGCACACACAGCAGTAACACATTCACACATCTTCCAGAACTGCAGCAGCTTCCCTTCCCTTTCTAAAGCTCAGAACTTTCAAAGAGCCAGAATAGCACAGAATTGCAACATTGTTGCAATTGCTATCAGGTGTGAAGTGGGTGGATTATTGCTACAGTGTAATGGCTGCTGTACGGAGTGGATTTTGACAGTCAGAGGGAAAGTGTTGAGAGTGAAGTCTTGAGAGAGATCGCGTGGCCGATGGCTGCAGCTGCTGCCTTTGCCGGGGTGGGAAGCCATTTTGGGGGGCGGAGATCTGGGAGATGAACAGAGAACCGATGGCTATTTTTCCTTGTCAGGGGTTTCTTTCTGGTTGTGGCCGAGCAGAGCACAGTCCCTCCCCATTCCCACCGGCACCCTATCAACAAGAGAGGGGGTGGGGAGAAAAAGACGTGGACAAAGAAAACACGCTTCTGTGGGGACGGAAGGTGCATTTTAAACATGCACTTTGCTGAGCCTCATGCAGACCCTTATTCCGGAAGTGCACTGCACTTTTAAAGTCCGCTTGTACAGAGTGACGACAGAGGAAACCCAGAGAGGCAAATAAGTCTTTTGGGGATGTAGCCTAGGTGACTTTTTGCTTATGTACGGGGCCAAGGCTTTTTCTAAGACAGCGCTCTGATCTGTAGTAGATCAAAAGGTGGTTCCAGGAGATCAATAATAGACTCCAGCAGACTAATAATAGAACTGATGCTGCAGAAAACGGTAGAGAATTTCATGGGCTGCAAAAAGACAAACCCAGTCAAGACTCAGGAAGACAAATCCAGATTGCACATTGAGGCTGCATCCACACAGCACCTTTTTAGTGCCATGCATGCACACATTAGGGTGCTGAAGAGGGTGAGCAGGGCAAAGCTTCCTCCTGATTTTCTGGCAGCCCTCCCAGTAATTACCAGATCCACTATCTTTCCTGTCATCAAACACAGAAAGTGATCCATGAGGCCATTTCCTCTCAGCCAGCAGCATCACAGCTGGGGAACAAAAGTTATTTGAGTGCAATGTTCACACAACTAAGAGAAGCCTACAGCCATGGTGCTGCTACTTGGTGCAGCTGGAGTATTACCAGGAAGTCCTGCTGAAGATTTTCCCAAAGCTGAAGTACATTGTCCACATGATGCAAAGGCAGAACTCACTGGAGAAGACCCTGAGGCTAGAAAAGGATAAGAGTATGGCAGAAGCAAAAATGGAGAGATGAGGTTAAAGAAGTAATGAATATGGACTTTAAGGATCTTGGAAGAATTCCACTGATGGACATTGTGTGGCTTATTGGAGTCCATGTGGCCGTGGCTAGTTGGAGTTTGGTTACCCCACAGAAATTCCATCAATCTTATTGACACACAATCCAAAATACAGTCTGTTCTTGGTGTTGGGTCATAGAGACGAATAGATTGTTGCTAGTATACCATCCAGTATACTAGTATACTGTTCAACAGCTTCCCTTATCAGGTTTGCAGAAGTAGTCTCTGATGTGGTGGGTCAGACTTTTCCCCTCAAGCAATGTCAGTGTTGAGAGGTTTTAATTTCAATGCTGGGACTTTTGCCTTTAGGCTAGCTTGAGACTCCATAGTCACCATGGCAACCATGCAGCTGCCACAGACCATCTTGGCACAGCATACTTGCAATCTGGAATTTGATTGGACAGGGTTGAATGGTGGCCCACTAATAACTCTTAGCCCATTGTCATGGATGGATCACTTTCTGGTGATATCTGGACTCCAGATCCCCCCCCCCCTCAGAGAATAATGAAATCTGATAGATGTCTGAATGTTCTGAGGCGAGTTTCTCACTTCTCATAACCATCCTAGAGGCTCCAAAACAAACAAACAAAAATCCAGTTTTCTAATTTTCTTCACTGAAGTCAGGAAACTTAAAGTTCCCGGCAAAACACTGTTCAGACACCTCAGATATGCTTCTTAAAACTGTGGCCCTTTTCACACTTGGGAAAAATAGGAAGTTCAGAAATGTCCCAACACAGGGCATATGAACTACATGGAATCATTTCCATTTGAGGAGCAGTTCCACACATGCTGGACTGTCCTCCAGTTGGATAGTGGTAGAGTACGATAAACTGCTCCATTGCTAAACCAGCCACTAGCTAATACAAGATCGCATGTACCCATTTGCACCTCTTCTGGGTGATGGATGTGTGGAGTGGGGCATGACCATTGCTATGGTGAGGCAATCACACTTACCCAGTGTGTTGTAGAATACCGAGTAAGGTTGGGATAGATCTGGTGTTGGAAAGTGTAGACATGTGATCCATACCTCATCTTCACTTCCCTGGTACAATTTCCATGGAAGTGAAGGTCCGCTTTGCCTTGTGTGTGAACCTATCCTCAGATTAAGTGCATTTTCAAATAGAGGATTATCTTCTTTTCTTTCCTACAAAATAAGGACTGCTGGCCTTAGAACAGAGCAGACGATCTGCCAAACATTCAGATCTGCTGTATTACAAATGGCACCAGCTTGACACCTGAATAAAAATTTGTGCATTCCTGTGCACTCTTGCACACATGCAAGTACAAGAGACAGAAAAACACAGAGAGAGATTGGCAGGTATATTGGGAACCATCTCACAGAAGTATTGTTTGAATCTAGAGCCCTTTCAATATGGAAAAGGGTCTAGGAACCTTCCTTCCACGAGCTGCTGAGGGACACCCCACCCTGTCCTAGCATGCTCTGTCCACTTAGGAAGAAGCATAAACCAAGCCAGGACACTCAAAGGAAAGAGAGGAAAGAGAGTCAGAGAGGTTGGTGCTAGAGGAGAGAAGAAGGGGAATCAAAGGAGGCTGGAGCCGTCCAGGATGTCTGGAAAGAAACAGCTTCTGAGCCCTGGCAAGGAAGGATCCAGAAAAGGTGAACACTGGTAGAGGCCGAACAAGGGCACCAGAAAGGAGGGATTCCTGAGGCTGCACTGAAGTCATTGTCTGAGGCCAAACCTGGGAGCTGGAGAAGCTGTAAGGAGTGACTTGGGGGAGGGAAGAACTATATCTTCCAGAACTGTATGTGCTCTATATAAACAGGGTCCCTGGAGCACTAAAGCGCTGTAAATACTTGCACACCCTGGCACAAGTAAAACCAATAAAACCAACCCTTTGTTTGTGCTTTCTCTTTTCTCTGCTTGTTATTCTCACCTCCTGGGAAACCCTGGGTGGACTTCTACAATAAGGCTTCCCTTCTTCTCCTCGCATTCTAAATAGTTTTTCCTATTGGGAGTATTATGTTTAGAGGGTGCTACCCTTCTGTAGTATCACATAGCAGGGGCAAGATTTTTTTTCACCTGCTATGCTTGAAAACCCAGCTGTGCTAAAACAGATAAGAGCAGTCCCCACGGTCAGCCTAAGATTTTGACAAGCCCTCTTCAGAGGCAAAGGTCCATCGTTCTGCGTGTGCGCCGGCATAAAATAGAAATACTGTCAAGCAAGGTAGTTAATAGCACTAGGAGAATAACAGGAGAAGGGTTGGTGGCATGAGCTTTCGTAGACACGTCTACTTCTTCAGATGCTGATTATATCCGTCTGTACCTGGGCAAGGGTCCTGGAGAGGTTGATGGATTTCCACTCCATTCGGCTAATTTTGGTGCTTTCCATGGTAGTCAATATCAGAGAAATAGCCATGTTAGTCTAATTCGAAAAGTCCAGCAAGGTGGTTAGTAGCACTAGGAGACTAACAGGAGAAGGGTTCGTGGCATGAGCTGGACTTTTCGAATTAGACAAACACAGCTATTTCTCTGATATTAAGCCCCTCTGTGAAAACCATGCCAATACAGTTTAGTGTTTCAAAAGCTGAGGGTGGTCAAATGAGGTGAGGTCTCACTCCCATCTCACTAGGAACCGGGAAAGTTTATGAAGCAGAACGCATGGGATGTGCAAGAGACGGTGGTGGCAATAGTTTCTGGGCCGCTGTTCTTTCTCAGAGACGCTGATGGTGGTGGATGGCCCTGACAAAAGTGGGCCCAGACTCATTTGAGGCAGTAGCATGAAATTGGCTGCAGTAAAATTATGCATTAAATGTGCATTATGCTTAATAATACTATGGTGCACTTCTCATGTTTACTCAGTGACTATTGAGGCCGATCCAATTTTCTAAAGTTCTTCAATTGGGTCCCTATCAGGTTCCTAGCCAGAAGGTCACATTTCATTTGCAGTTAGTGAATGTCTCCATTATTTTGCTAAAGCATTTCTGTTTTATAGTCATGACCACTTTTGTAAATGCTCCTGCCTATTCATCCCTTTGCAAGGTTGCTTTTCTTTCCACCCAACCTCCTTTGAAAAAAATAATAATAAGAATACCCTCAGAGGTGGTACATTGGACCTGCATACTACCAGCAGCCACAGCAGCTGGCAAATCAGGATTTTGACAAACACGAAGCAGAAGGAAGATCTATTTCAAAACACGCATCAGAGGTAATTTTATGTTGGTTCACTGAAGGTGTTTAAATGACCTTTGAGAAATAATGGGTTGCGGTTCTGAAACTGGGCAGCAAAGTGGAAAGGTAGGAATATGTGTTTAGTACAGTATGTGGTCAGGACTGTACCAAACTGGGAAATGGATTGTTTTAATCAGAGACAATGATAGGTGTTTTCAGGCTAGAAAATACACATTATTTCCCATCATTTCTTCAGCACAGCATTCTATGTGGGTATAATATACACACAAGGCCATGTTTATGATGAGTTCTCTCCCTCTCCTTCTTTGCTCTCTCTCCCTCTCTCTCACCTGTTCAACATTTGGAAAAATAAAAGTCCATTTTGTGCTGCTCTCGCACAGAGCTGTTAGGAAAGAGTTTGAAAGCATTCCATACACCTGACACTGTTGAACCTACCGGATAAGCTATCCTCACTCCATCACAGGTTGGGCCCTTGCACAGAATCTGATGAATGTTCATTAAGGAAGGAAAAAGCAATAAACAAGGGTGCCACAAGAGCTGGGATGCCTGCGCAGAAGTGTGACAAGAGACAAATTTAACTCTTAGGTGCTATACTTTGTAAACACTTTTTCAGTATCAGAGAAATCTTTCGTTCCTGCAGACACACACACACACCAGGTCCAACTGTTAAATAAAATACTGTTTTGTGTGCTAAAATTGCAGGGCCTCCACTGTGTATGCATTGCAAATACAAGCCCACTGTTCATTACTCAGAGGCAGTGGGTAGCACCCATTGAAGGTCTTTAAATAGTCTTAAGAAAGAAAGTGTAAAAATCCAGTGTAAAATCTATACCCAAGAGTCTTTCTTTCAGGAACTTCCACCAAATGAATTGCAGTGGGAAGCAGGGATGTGCAAGAATGTTCTAAACATTCAAAATTAGATTGAATTTGATCAAATGTGGTCATTCTAATTCAAATAGAATGTCTTCATATTCGAATTTAAATGTTCCAGAAGATTCCTTCGAATGTGTCACATGTATCACATACGTATCTGTATACATTTGCGCTTATATGAATGAATGAATAATCTTTATTGATTAGTCTCCTGATCATATCAAGTTACAAATATACCAGGATAAAACCACACAAGAATAAAGTCAAGATATTGTGCTTATAATATGGAACAAAAACAGGATGCATACAGGATAAAACGGGATGTGTATGAAATGTGTACAGATACCTATAACACATACAAATGTTGTCGACATTTGTATCTTCAAATTTGTATCTAACATTCAAATGAATAGATTCAAAAGTATTGGATTTGAATTGGTTCTTGTTACATTTGGATTCTTAACGTTTGACGTGAATGTTTTGACAGTCGATTCAACTTGAATTCAAATGAAAACAACAACATTGTGCACATCCTTAGTGGGTAGGACTTTTTGGTGGTGGGACCAGGTAACTCATTGGTTTGCTGCATTTATATTCCGTTCCAAAGTTCATACAAAGTTCCAAGAATAGCTTAGAATATCTAATATTGGTCAAATCCCTGTCCAAACATCTAAAAGGTGTGACACAGGGAAAGGGGATTGGAAAGGAAGAGGAAGAGGAAGAAGGAAAAAATTGCAGGATGGGTGGAGAACTTTTGCAGTTCTATCCTTTCTCTTTCTCTCAGAGGCCAATGGGATGATTTCTGATATGGCAGGTTGGGGAGGATCTCAATAGCGGTTTTCTGTGGGGATGACCTGCAATTCCACACTCTTTCTCCTCATTCAGCTCCAAGTCATGGAACAACTGTTTTATAGATTCATTAGGGAACAGTCTCCCCAGTAAAATTCATTAATTTTTCATTCACAAAGTTTGTGTAGGGGGAAATTCACATCTTCGTTTCCCCAAGAAATTGTCCCAAGGAAGTGAAGATTCTGAACTGGCCCCAGCTAACACTTCATTCACTAGGGACTGTACCATGCAGGATCAAGATGGGAAACCCAGGCCATGAGACTAAAATATCAAGGTCTGCTGGATTAGCCCAAGTTTCATTCTTTAGAATACCTGAATTCCATACTTGGACGATGACTTGATACAGAACAAAGCCGGCATGCTTAAAAAAATATAAGAAATGTCCCACTGGATTATACCCATGACTCCTGTACTTTAGCAGTCTGTTCTCACAGTGGCCAACAGTTGCACAAGGTAGCCCACTAACAGAGCATGAGCCCACAGGTTGCTCTGCTTAGTGTCCAAGCAGCAAACCATCAGAAACACATATAGTACCTCATGTTCCCAGAGGCAGCCACAATGCCATCAGGACTAATAACTATTGATAGTCCTGACTTTCTCAAGTTGGTCCAAATCATTTTAGAAACTAGCCAATATCACATCTCCTGATAGCAAATTCCTGGAACAGATAAGCCAAAAAAAAGAAGTTTTCCACAATGATTTTAGACAAAAACTTTGAATGCTGTTCATCACTGACCTTCCAAAACCAGGCCAGTATCTCTGTAGATTCAGGAGAGTGTGATTAACGGGAAATATAGAATTGAGTATCACTTCTGTCATGAACAGTTACTCTTAGGGATTTCAGCATCAAATGTATGTTTCAGTTCACTGAAATAGGATAATTTTAATTTTCTGCCTCCTCCCACCCAACTTCTTTCCTCCATAATGCTGCATAGGCATGAGCCATACATATTTCAAAGTGAACAGTTGGTGGCTGGTGGATACATGCCAACAGTTTATTGAGTAATGAAGGAGTTAGGGAAGTAATTAATAAAGATTTTTAGCTAACTTAAGGAAGAGGTGATAATTAATTCAGATTCCAGGATAGATGGCTTTTTTTTCCATCCATAAACACATCCAATTTGTACCAATGTAGCATATAATGTAATTTGTACTCCGTCTGATTTTCATGTACTTTGTACTAGTGGCAAACAGCATGGGTGAGAGCAGTCGGAATCCCCTCCCCCTATTGAAAGCTGGTTTGTGAACCTCCTTTAAAGCCATGTGGACCTCAAAGAAAGCTCACAAAATGCCTTCCAGCAGTCTCCAGATACACCAAAAGTGACTGCAACATACCAGTATTGTGGCAAGTCTAGCAAACAGCCTCAGCACTAAATTGGGGGCATACCCTTAAAATCCGCACTTGACTGGGAGTAAGAGATACCTTGCATTGTCTTCTCATGCCAGCATATTGCCACACAACAGTGCATCTAGCAGGGCTCTTTTGGCGCTCTGCTGAAATCAGCTTCCGGGAAATTACCACACACTTGAAGAAAACAAAAGAAAAGGGGCTAGATCCAGTAAGCCCCCACAGTAGATTTCAGCAAACTGGAAAAAGAGACCTTGTGCATTTGAAGGACCACTTTTCAGGGAAACGTCATCATCTGTAAAAACCCAGCATTTCTCTGGGTGCACTAAGGTAACCTCTCACACAGCAGAGAATGGGCCTAGCCCAGGAAATGTGGGCTGCCTTCCAAAGTCCAGCAAAATGCCACTGGAATGCTGAACAGGACCTTCTTGTGATACGGAGACTCAGCCCAGTCAGCATTGAAGACCATAGTACATGTGACATGCAGACCCTGCAGTCCAGATACACATCCTCCCAGGGCCCTCTCCTTGCCTCCCTGATTTGCTCTTCTGGAGCCAAGAATGGTGAGCCAGGGGCCTCCTATCTCAGGGCTCCCCCTTGCCCCAGAAGCCACAGATCAGGGTGAACATGCACGATCCCCTCCTTACCTTCAGGCAGCCAGGCCGATTCTGGCTACCAGGGCCTGGAGCGCTTTGCGTGTGCGTGCAGTGTGCCTCCCTATAGGCCAGGCCCATGTGCATGTGCAGAGGGCCTCCTGAAGCCTCCTGAGGGTAGCTGGCCAATGGGAAGCCATGGCAAATGCACATGCATGGATGCCGGGCCTCCTGCTACCAGAAGCGGCCCAGCAGTGAGCAGGTAAGGAGAAGAAGGGTTGGCTTTTCTACCCCACTGGTCTTGCGCACCGAAAATGTGGACAAGGCTTCCTCAAAAGGTCCTTAATTGGGTTCCCTGTGTGGAAGCCGCGTCTTAATACTTCCCACATCTGGCTCTAAATCCGTTTTTAGGGCCAGTGCAGAAAGGGCCTTTATTAATGTGCAGATCAGGATGCCCATGATCTGGATCAAGAGACTCTTTAATCTGGATCACTAGTGAGTGCAGAAAGGGCCGAAGTTCTTAACAATTCCTTCCATGTCTAATTATTGTTTGTGTGTGTGTTTGCTTCCCTTTCCCTCTTCCCTTCCCCCCTCCCCACCCTATCCTCTCTAAGCTCCAGGAAAAGCACAGTCTAGGTGTGTGACCAATTATGGTGCTTTAAGAGAATGCCAGTGCTACCACAGACGTTTCCTGTCAGGTCTTGTCAATCCACACTCTGCACAGGTAGGGAATGCATTCACAGTACAAGCTGGAAAAAAATGGCTGCAACTCAGTTTTTCCAAAGATGAAGAAGAACAATGTTCTGGCAGCAATATAATCAGTTTTCTTTTCATTTTGTTTTCATTCCGTGCAATAGTAGACTAAGGAAGTTATGCCAAATCCAAGGTACGCAATAAGCATGGAAGTAATGTTATCCACCCTTCCACTTCGCTGTTGTCACTTCGGCAGGTATTAGTAAAGCATTTGCAGTCTCAGGGACTAGAAACTTATTAGCAACTTATTACCATTTGTAACGACCCCTGGAGGAATGGTAAGTAGAGGTAGAAAGTTTTAGCTTTAGCTAGCAGGACTGTAAAAACTGAGGGGGCATGGCTTACTGTACCCAGTGGGGGGGGGGTACAAGAGACAGAAAGGGGTCCTTAGTTCTTTACTCTCAAACTGTTCATCTTGGGGGTGGGAGAAGAAGATTGAGCATAGAATAGAGACCGGGTCCGAGTGAAGCCTATTAGTAGAAATGGGGAGGGATCCTGATTACTGGCTGAAGTGTTTATGTTTGGAAATACATTG
>MTQE01000390.1:7140783-7152294 GCA_014337955.1 Aspidoscelis marmoratus
TGTTTGGAAATACATTGATCTGTAACGTACTAAGTTTTGAGTCTATGAAACGAAGAAGTGTAAACAATAAAAACTATTCTTGTTTTAAGACGGAGTCTGACTGGCTTCGTCAGCAGTAACAGCACAGCGAAGTAACAACAGAAACGCGTACTGTCTCTTTAAAAAGTAAAAGTAAACAGCAGAGTGTCAAAGCCGCAGCTTGAAGAGAAACTTTTCTGCTTTCCCAAAGGGGAGGGGAAGTGGAGAAGGGTGTATGTTAGGGATGGGGAGACTTCACTGGCACAATAAAGGGACATTTTTAATAAGATTAGAGCCTCAAGAGTGAAGGGAGAGCTCTGTGGTGCCTGGTAGGAAGAAACGGACCCCAGTCGTGACACCATATGTGTTGGAATTGCCCCTGATTAAACATTTTTTGGGGGGCAAAAGTCATAGAATTTTGAGGAGAATGTTCCAAATACACATACTACGAACTCGAAATATATTCATATTTCAGGTTTGAATATTGGAACAGAAGAACAAAAATGATTACATCTTTTAGTGTCCGCAACTCAACAATCTATAATGCATAACTGGAAATACTGTATGCCTTGAATCTGACGAAAGTAGAATGGTATAGAACAGTATGGAAACTCATGTTGAATGAATGTCTTTCAGTGAAACATTTGAGAAGGGAAGGAGTTGATAACATTCAACAATTTAGATTGATCTGAGACCCGTGTACTGAAGAAGTGAACAAGAGATCTTTCCTAGATTTGGCTGAAAAGATATTTCTAAACAGATTGTTAACATAAGGTTGGTATTTAAAGCCCTAAATTAAGATTTTTTAAAAAAATTGGGTACAGGTGACCAAGTAGAAGGGGATACTTAGATTAGGGTGTTTTTTCTTTTATGTTGTTTGTGGGCGCATTCCCACCTACTGCGAAGTTGGATTATTCTGGTCCGGGTAGAGGTGCAGGTTAGAGTTTCCAGCAGGGAACAGCACCAAATGCGCCTCAGGCTGTTCCCATTATCGGACTCGCAAGCATGCAGAAGTGGTTTTGGAGAGGACAGGAGCTACAGCCACTACCGCTCCTAGTTGCCCCTCTACTTGGCCAAGCCTCCTGGTGCCCCCCCCATACTCAGTCTTTTCTGAACAGCTCCATTACCCCCCCCTCCAAAAAAAAGGTCGATCATGGAGGCAGTTAAAGAAAACTCACCTTTCCCAATGAAAATGTCAGTCTTGGAAGGCTTTAGTTCAGTTACCGGCAAAAAAGTCCTGTTTCAACAGGGTTCCCCTCCCCCCCCAGATTTCTGCAGGCTGATCCTCAGAAAGTCCAGGGGAAAGGAAGTGGAATGGGAATGGGGCTTGCTGGATTCGGATTACTGGCCAATATAATGGGAACCCTGGATACCAAGTTCGAATCCAGTCTGGATTTTAGTCCCTTTGGGAACACAGCCTGTATGTTCTTTATGATTTATATGACTTGTGTATGTGGTTGTTGTTTGATATTTGTTTACTTACTTATAGAAAATAAAATATATTTAATAAAACAGGGACTAGAAACTTGTCTTTTCCAAGTGAAAATCAGAAGCTGATTTGATTAGTGTCATTTCATCTATTTCTTCTCTGTTGTCACACAGACATAGCTCTGATGACAGGCTTGTGGAGTCCTCAGGCAATGGGTCAAGGAACATGTTTGTACAATAAAATGTTAGGATACATTTTATAGGAATTAGTCTGCCAGCTGTAAAGGTGTGAATTGAAAACGCAGAAATTACAGAGAAATATAGCCATTAAGAGTTCAACAATTCGTTTGGCAAAGGTTACGCTCAGTAAGTTGCTTTAATCTTCCCTGTACCTGCCTTCCTCATTTGCAAAGTATGAGTAGCACATGTCTTACCACACAGAGCTGTTATGAAGTGAAAATCCTTTGTGCTTCAGTTCAATAGTTTGTAGTGATGACTGCATGAATCACTGAAAATAAAAATAAAAATTTTATGGGATTTGAATTGTGAAGAAGATTATTTTGATTCTGTTTGGGTTTTTTCCAAATGTAATAATAAATCCCAGGTACGGCTGCTTAAAATAACAAGAAAGTGAGTTTTCATTTTATTAAGCTGTTCTTCCTATTTATTTTTTCTTCTTATGCAAATATATTACACAGAGAGAGAGAGCGAATGACCTGTCACATCAAAACAAAACAAAACAAAGGGCATCTTAAATATCAGGTAACACTGGTACCTAGGTGTTGTTGTTTTCTTTAATGCTAATTACAGGAGGCCTATTGGCCAGGCTTGTTTGTGTATATGCTGCTCCAAGTCAAAAGGAAGCCCTCTAGACTTGCATCTTAACCCAACAAAGTTCGACTAAGTTGTTTTTGTTGTCTGAGGCTGGAAAGAAGGAAATAAGTATTTGGACCACTGGGAACCTGGAAGGCACATACGTACCATGCTCTTGTGTCATAACAGTGGTGCATCAGTTTGGGACAAATGTCAAATCACCAGCCATAGAAAACCATCATAGAAAGCCTGGACTCTGGCTTTCCTCTTGTGGGAGCCATCATTGTTTTCCTCTCTGGTGATCGTGCATTAGATCACCGTGCAGAAATAGCAAAATTTAAACCAAGGTGAAAATCTTGATTCTACACAACTGCTTAGACTCAGAATAGTACCAACTTTGTGTTATGATTTTTGCAGATCCGAGGCAACAGGGTTCTTTATGACTTCTATTTGGATACCAAGTATATTCTAAGTACCTCCACTCCTTTGTAATATGCCATCAAAGTGACTTTCTTCAGTCATGACTGATCCTCAGCCTCCTCTGCTAAATATGAACAAGGAGGATTTCTACACAGATCTTTGAAAGAGACGTAACTCCACAGGCATGGATCCAAACAGGAGCCATGAGAACATCGATTTGCTGTCCACTTCTTCCACTGCTCCCTCCTTTGCTGGCAATCTCTTATCATTCAAAAATGCATGGAGCATCACTGAGGGGCCTTTCAGGCATTGTAAAAATGGCGGCTCCTTGCCAGCATGGTAGCTGGACTGCCAAACAGCCCCAACATTACACTGAGGCTGTGGCAGTCGATTAGCTGCTTAAGTTGTAGTAAAAAAAGAAAGAAAATTGCTGGGAAATCCAGTGATATTTTTCCGTAGCTTGCAAATATTTAACTTTCTGACTATCAGGTGGAGCTGATCATTGCTGTACTGGAAAGGGCTGATGGGAGCTTGCCACACCAAAAGTGGGGACAGATGTGCGTCTCGGAATTCCATTCCAACTCTGGTGTGAACAAATAAAATTTTCAACATTTGATTCATAACAAATTGAATATTTGAAAAACTGAACTCGTACAAATAAAACAAATGTCTGGACATTCGAATTTGCATACATTCACACAAGTAATCCTGACATTCATATCTGTATGGGTACATACACATCTTATACATACCTGTACACTTCCCATACGCATCCCATACAGATGCGTACAGGATACATATGGGTATGTACGAGACGCGTATGTACCCATACAGATACAAATGTCAGAATTATTCATATGACTAACTTGTGATATTTGTATTTGTTCAAATTCGGAAATCCGAATGTCTGGAAATTTCATTCATATACAAATGTCCAAATTCATCCAAATTTGTCCAAATAATGAATATTTCAAATATTTGTGCAAATCCCTGCTTCCAACTCTATGGCTATGGGCACACCTTCACTTTAAACCTTCTTCAGTCCTTCTTTGGACCACAATGCTCACACCTTTTCGGTCCTATCCATTTTATTTTTGGACTTTCCTCCTTTCAATTGTACTTTCCTGAGCCCTGATTTTTACTAGTCTCAAGCCATTATAGAATGTTAATCCATTTTCAATTTTTGGGTGAGAGTGGAGAAGAGGGCTAAAGGAGGCTAAACTGTACTATAGGGGGTGAATACGGCAGAATAATGCCAGTGTGTGATTACATGCTGTTGAGTCACAGATGTTTATCCTATTGGAAGGTACGGGGTGTGGTACCCAAGGAGAGGGGTGGAGATGTAAAAAGGTCCCATAGGGGAATCTCAGAACAGGAACAGAAAGGTATGAATATAGCAACCCAAAGTGAAGACAGACTGAGGAAGGATCATCAGGTATTGGGTGTGAACAGAGTTAGCACCCTTTGAGTGTGGTTTCTTAATAAGATGGACTATTTCAGCAAGGTGCGACCATGACCTACAATATATTGATCAGCTTTGCCAGACAGTCAGTAAGGTGAATACATCCTGGGGGAGATCCATGCATGGAGACCATAGCTTGATTGTGGTCATACCTTCACTCTAACCCTTCTTCAGTCCATCATCAAGTCTGTCTGCTCACACCTTTTCGTTTCCATCTGTTTTATTTGTGGACTTTCCTGAATGGAATGTTTATCAATAAAATGGATAGAAATGAAAAGGTTTGAGCCTTCATGTTACTTACCTGTCTCAGGATAGTAAGCCGTGTGTAGAAGACATTCAGCCTCGTCTTCTGAGACACTGCACTGAAGACACCCCCACCGTGCTGAAATTTAGCTTTTACAAGGAGGCGGGACTCCAAAAAGGTTCAGCAGCGATCAGCTGGGGTGGTGTTGGCAGCATTGGCAGCATGGCAGTTATGGCCAGGACTGGCTTCCCTTTTTGTCTCTGTTACAGACTATCTGGTAGAGATGTGCATGAATGCACTTTTGGGATTCAAGTGAATTGGATATCCAAAGACTTGAATCAATTTTAATGTTTAAAATTTGAATGTATTCATATTTGATTTGATTTGAATACATTCAAATCTATTCATACGAATTTTCAATTCATATTGTCAACAACATTCAAATGTGTCTGTACACATCCATACACATCCCATTTTTATCCTGTATGAATTCCGTTTTCATCCTGTATGTATCCATACAAATGCATACAGATACGAATGAGATGGGTACAGATACGTATGTAATGCATACATATCCGTACACATACGAATGTCTGAATAACTCATATGAATGATTCAAAAGATTCAAAAATTTGTTTGAATTTTAAATTAGAACGTATAGACATTTGAATAGAATTAGTATGTCCAAATTCAATTAAATTCAATCGAATTCTGAATGTTTTGAATATTCATGTACATCCCTACTATCTGGTTAGGGTGTGATTGAGCCCTTGTTTGATGCATTGGTCACACTACAATCTACAAGAGGAAGAGATTGAGACATTCCCTATGCTAAGAGAAGAAAGCAAATTGCCACAGTTTATTTTGCAGGCAGAAGGAGCTTTAAAAGGGCTGAAGCTCAGATCCACCATAGATCACAGCAAGGGAATATTGGACTGGAATCTTTTCACTGACATTAATGTGCTGGAAAGGCCCACCATCATTGTGAGAATGCTTATTAGTATGATTTAGCACTCTGAAAGAACATCATGTCTGCAGTATGTGGCAAACAGGTGAAACTTCCTTAAAACCATACAGTTGGTGGAAAAACTGATGCAGTGCTTCAAGAGCATCTAGAAAGGATCACTTCCAGTGGCAGCCCACACATGTGAACCACCAAAATGGTGTAGTAGTAGTAGTAGTAGCAGTAGCAGTAGTAGTAAGTCTCCAAGTGAGATGCAACCCCTTTCTGGACATCCTTTTGGCAGGTGGCGCTGTTGGTCACCACCTAAGAATCTAAGTCACAATAAGATCATGCACATCAGAAAGAAGAGGATTGTGGCACATCTGAAAACTAGCAAAATATTACTCTGCTGTTTTGGATGGCCCACCTCTTGACACCAGCTATACAAAATAAATTCAGTTGTGCTTTTTGTAATAACAACAGAAGCTATGGAAAATGTCCCTGCAGTGGTGTCTGTCAGAGAACATTCTTAAAGTATATTGACATTGATGATACCATAGGAACGGGTATGACAAATGTTCACCTTAAAAAGCTACAAGATACAGAAACTGCAGTCACTGGCATGAGGGATCAGGGCTACAGCAGTACTGTTAATGTAAAAAGAAAGGATGTACGAATGCAGACCCGGATCTCAAAATTAAATACAACTGTCATTAATTAATGCTGCACTATTAATATTCTTGCTGCTGTTGTAATTCAAAGCAAATGACAGCACAAAATTCAATTTTTTGTTTGTTTTAGAACAAGGAGCTACACCATGGAATGAATTCTGCTGAAATCAACTTAATGCATTTATGGGATTAAAGCAATATCTTTGGGACGTTGATATGATATTTCAGACTCCTCACTTGATTTGAATTTTGTGCTTTCTCCTCCTTTACACTTACCTTCACAATCCCACAACATGGTGAGGAGGAGGAGGAGGAGAAACATATATTCTACTTTAATCTTAAGATGCATAGAAATATTAGAACTGAAAACTGAGTGAGAGAAGGAGGGCAGAACATCAGGACACAGTAAAGAGGGGATTAAAGACTCTGAGAAAATCATGTTATTAAAAAGTAAGGGATGTTTGTATGAGTCAGGTGCAATAAAGGACATTGGTCAAAAGAGCTGCTTTTGGGTTGGAGAACTCAGACATTGCAGACATCAATAGTCAATATTTGTAAGAGCTACAACCTCCACTTAAAATATGCAAGGAGGAAGAAAAGTGAAGGGGGAAAAAACAAGCAGAGACACAGCACCAGCTGGTATCAAGATGGGGCAGGGAAGGCAGGCAGGAAAATATAGACATGCAATAAACCAGCACCACTGAGAATTTGTCTTGCTGTTCTCTTGTATGTTTTTCTTGTTGAGCTGAGTGCTAGGTTGCATTCCCATGCATTAAAAATAAAAGTGACCCCAAAGGAGTTTGGTGGGGGTGGGAGGTAACATGCTGGGGCATGTAATCCACAATAAAATCCAGAAAATGCAATTTGTGTGGGTGCTGGCTTGGAGTGACAAAAGAATCATGAAGCATTAAAACAGTAATTTGCAGACCCTTAAGAGCAACCAATGTGATACTGTCCAGCTACTTCTGGACCATGACAGTCATCTGTCATGGTGAGAGCACAAGGAAGTCTGAAGTTTTCCAGAAACATGAGCTAGCTAGGTGAAGCTGTGAAGTGTGATTTGCTGGTAAGCTACACCTTAGCTCTCTCTGTCCTTAATATATTAATTTTTCTCATCATTTATACAGATGGACAGAACTGCTTAATTTCATTCCATTTACAATCTGCTGATGTTCCTTGCTAGAAATGTTCTATCTATTTTTGCCAAGAAGTCTACACTACAGGCTTCTTACATAACAAATGCATTTGTTACCTTAAATCTTACTTTATGTAACTTTAAAAATATATATTTTAAAAGCATTTTCTATAGAAAAGAAGTATTTTCATGCTCAAAATTAAAAGCAACATTTGTAATTTGTGCAATGCTGTCACTGTGCATTCAGTTTGATGACATAGTTGCATCCTCTGATCACGCATAATTTGTTACAAAAATCCACCTCAGGCAGATTATTCTGGCAAACCTAGCCAGGTCTAGCAGCTCATTGAGGACCTGGTAAATTCTTGATAAATGCCCAGTTCTGCCAAGGACTTGACATATGACTGGTGGGTTTAATTTGGCTTCTTGGGTCTGTTTGTAAAGTTAGGCTCTAGAAATTAAAAGGTTATCTCTTTGTCAAGACCATTATTACCTTAATTTTATTTACTGGAGATTCACAATCCTACTAACATTAAACATTTGTTATGAAATACGGAATTCATAATTTTTATCCCACCCTATACCCCAAGGTCTCAGGGCAGGTAACAGCATTTAAAAACAGACACGTTAAAATAGAGCCATATATACAAAACAATATAAAACAATAATGTCTGGGGGGGGGGGACTATAACCCCATTTAGCCAAAGGCCAGAGCAAAGAGATGCGTCTTCACCACCTTCCTGAATGTATACAGCGAAGGAGCCTGAAGCACCTCAAAGGGGAGACTATTCCACAGCCTGGGAGGCATTACTGAGAAGGGCTTCTCTCGAGTGTCCACCCATCTTACTACTGAGGGTGATGGGACAACTAGGAGGCCTCCTCTCCATATCTTAAGGCAGGTTGGTGTGGGAGAAGGAGTTCCTTCAGATATTTGAGGCCCAAGTCATTTAGGGTTTTATACGTTAAAGTGAACACCTTGAATTGGGCTCAGTAGCGAATAGGTTACTGGCCTGTTTCTATGCATTGTGAAATCATGACAAATTACAGAAATAATGAGTGTAATATAGGTAGTAAAGTTCTCTTATTTCCTTAAAATTTACTGTTCCAACTTAATTTTTCCAAAACAGGGCTGATTCTTCTCTCACACAAAAATTGATGAATTTATGCCAAAGCTATTCATTACGCTGCAGAAAATTTTCAATGATTCAGATTAAAACTACCAAGTATGATTAGTCTGAAGGAAGCATTAATGGCTTTTGAATAATATATTTTTTTTAATTAGAGATTTCAAAGTTATATTATAGATTGCATTCAAAATATTTTTAAAAATCCAAGAAATAAAAAAAGAGAAAAAGGTAACTTCCAATCATCCAATCATACAGTAGTCCACCAATTGCTTTTGGGTTTTCAGCAGAAGACAAAGGCAAAATTTTCACTTGGGCTGTTTCCACACTTGCCGTGCTTAATCCAGATTAAGTAAATCCAGATCTTTGGAATCCAGTCCTTGGGGAATCTGTTTCTTATAGTTTTGGATTTAAATAAAGACCCCATATGTTTTTATGGGGCATACAGCACCCGATGGCAATGGGTGCCAAACAGGGCTGTTGTGTGGACACCATAACACCCATCCTAGGACCCCAAATAGGCCCATGCAGGAAGTGCCACCTGTGGCATGGTGTGATTGGCCTGCACAACTGTCAGTCAAGAGTCACTTCTGTTGACAGTGGGTGTGGAAAGGAGACATCTGCATACTTGCCTAAGTAGCTACTATGTTGCCACCCATCGGTTGCATAGCTTGTCTGCATAGTATTTTACGAAGAAGGAATGTAGCGGCTATGTAGGCCCACCCCTGGGACCCCATTGTCCCAGCATGTGTGTGGACATACACTCTGAAATGTGGTCCTCTGGACACAGGGGCAGATTGCAAAGGGGTCTATGAATAATTTGGATAATGAGGCCCAAAGACCCTGTAGATCTGGAACTTGACAATGCTCCTGTGGACAACGCAATCTCAGTGCAGAAGATATGTAGCAAACACATACAAATCCATACCAATTGGGTTCTTAATGGGGTCTACAGGGCCCATGCAGAAACAGCCCAGCTCTCAGTTCCCTGCAGATGGCCTTGACGGGCAATCTGCCTTTCTCTCAAATCAGAGGCACTACCTAAGCATCCATTCAAGTAGTCAATAAGGGCTTCCAAACTTTTAAAAAATGACACCAATGTTCTTTGATTAAACATAGTTTGTCCATTTCTACCAATTCTATTGCTTTCACTAGCCAGTTTTCCATGGTGGACAATGCTGCGTTCTTCCATTCTTGGACATACAGCAATCTTGGGCTGCAACCATGTAGTGAAATATTCCCTCCATAAGTCTCCTCTAATAGTGGATCCATCATACCCAAAAGAAAATGTGTTTACCGTTGAATAAAAAAATGTCTAATCTTTTTCACATGTCCACCACATATGATAAAAAGTCCCTTCGTGCTTTTCCCATTTCAAGCAAGTGTTAGAAACATCTTCATACAATTTAGCTAACTTCTCTGGTGCCATTTACCAACAGAACAGCTCTCTCTTCTGTCTCCTAGCCTTTTTTTAAGAATCCATTTCAAACCTTTCAGCTAATTGTAAACGTACAAACCACTGAAGGCTGTATCCCTCTGCTGTGTCTAAGAAAATCAATGCAACCTGCTTTTCCTTATGTTGTTCTAAGTATTCCAAAATATTCTAAACATTTCTAACATTATCTCATGAATGCCTCTTGGGCAATAAATAAATAAATAAATCACACAGTTCTTCATGGATGGAGTTTGGTAAAATCGATTTTAACCTTTCTGCCAAAATTCCAGTCTGCCATTTAGTATTTGCTGTTTGTTGAAAAGGTGTTTTAAACTTTCTGCATTGAAAGGCCACGGACCAGACAGTGGGCCTGTACCAGCAGTGTCCACTAGTTTAGACCACAACAGGCCATGATCTTCAGAGCTGGCCTCCAAGCGCTCTGAAGGGCTCTGAATGAAAGTTGCTAGCTTTGGAGTCTCCAGGAAAACCATTTTGGTAGTGTAGCTTGGTAATCTGGAGAATGGAGTCTGGAAAATGGATTCTGCTGTCTGCAGCCTTCTGTGTTCTGGACTAGTTCCATCTGATCCACCATTAATTTCTGGTATTAAGGACTACCAGTAATCCAGACCAAGAGCCTTTTGATCTGGATTATTCTCTGTTCTATCTATGCAGATGGAGTATACCAGTGGTGACCAGGGCCTACTGCACACCATACTAATTTTGGAAGGGAGTTCCCTAGTGCACTTTCTGTTAGTGAATACCTCTTTTTCCATGTGCAAGATCCGGATCTTTGAGATGGGGTCCTCCTAGAGATCCGGATATTGAAGACACCTTTAATCAGGTCCTCAGAAAATCCAGATTTAAGGGCTTGAAGGACCTATTAAATCCAGATTTCCTCTGCCCTCGTGGGGACAGGGCCTTGCAGATGGGGCCTTCAATTTGTTTTACATCTCCAACCAGTTATCACACTTTTTTAAAAAAAAAAATTGACCTAATTTTAAAGTACTCCTTTGTCTTAAATCTTGACACTTCTAAAGGTCACCCTGATGAACCAATGCTAGTTTTTGCATTTTAAACAATTCTCTTGTCATACTTAAATTTTCAAAAATGAAAAAAAAAAACTTTCTTAAATTAAAGTAGAACATTTTATTTTTTCTGTCTCTTTGGTGTGTATTCTTTTGCAGTTCCAAAACTTTAGCTGCAATTTTCTCTCTCTGTAGACACAGTAACAAATATTATTTTTGTTATCTTTTTCTTGTAGTAGTAGTACTAAATGTTTACTAATATCCTGTTTCCCCAAAAGTAAGATCTACTCTGAAAATAAGCCCTAGCATGATTTTTCAGGATGCTTGAAATATAAGATCTATATAAGTGTTATATAAAACATCCCCTGAAAATAAGCCCTAGTCCTTCTCTGTTTATGTTCAGGAAGGTGGTGAAGACGCACCTCTTTGCTCAGGCCTTTGGATAAATGTCAGTCATGTTTCCCCCACTGTAAAAACACCACTGTTATAACTGATATTGTTTTGTTTTTAACATGTTGGATTTTAAATGCTGTGATGGTTTTTATTGTTCTAATATATATTATTTTGTTTGATATGGTGTACTTTAAAATTGTTACCCACCCTGAGACCTTTGGGTATAGGGTGGGATAGAAATATAAATAATTAATAAAAATTAATTAATAAAAATTAATATAAGACCCTGTCTTATTTTTTTAGAAACTTGCTGCTGCTGCTGCTGCTGCTGCTGCTGCTGCTACTACTACTACAATAATAGTAATAGTAATAGTAATAGTAATAGTAATAGTAATAGTAA
>MTQE01000390.1:7152491-7165504 GCA_014337955.1 Aspidoscelis marmoratus
AATAGTAATAGTAATAGTAATAGTAATAGTAATAGTAATAGTAATAGTACCACCACCACCACCACCACTACTACTAATTATTATTATTGTTCCTGGAAAAGTAAAACAGTCTATACCTCCCCACACTATAATTGCAGGAAGAGATAATAGTGATATGCACAAATATTCAAAATAATCATTATTCATACAAATTTGTACATTTGTATACAAATCAAATGTTTGGACATTTGGATTTATGAATTTGAATGAATACAAATATCGCAAGTTATTTGTATGAATAATTCAGACATTTGAATCTGTTCAGGTGCATATACATATTGTACATACCCATACACATCCATACAGGATGCATACGGGATGCATTTGGATGTACCCATAGAAATACAAATGTCCAAATTTTTTGTACAAATATATTCAAATCTATACAAATACATGTATAGATTTAAATGTCCGGACATTTGTTTTTCCTTATTAGCATGAATTCGGATTTTCAAATATTCGATTCGTTATCCATCGAATGTCAAAAATTGCGTGTACATCCCTAATAGATATTGCTAATATTAAAGTAGCATCAACAGGAAAAGAGCCTAATTGAAAATTTCCTACAGCCACATCCAGAGTTCTGTTATTTGTTCCACTTTAAATCCATACTTTATTCCAGAATATTCAAATATAGTGTAATAAATAAGCAATAACTGGATGCAGCCTAAATTGAATTTAAAAAAAAAAAGCTGTGTCAGAAGCATTCAGAACGGGTAGCCCATACCTATTCTGAAGTGGAACAGTCTCCTTCATTACATCTGGATTTTCCCACTTCAAGCTGCTGCCTGTAGATCTGGCTTACATCTGAGGCTCAGTACTATAAAGCTTACGGTTTAAGCCTAACACGGCTTTGCTATGGGGATTCCATTGCCTATGGATTTTAATGGCTTGGCAATAAAAGACCCAGAGACCTGAGAGGCTGGGGCCAAAGCCTGACAGCTGGCATATATAACCCAGGCTACACTGCTGATTTACCTTCACTGCCAAGCCTCCTGGGGTTTGGGTCTGAAACAAATCCACATCGAGGAACTCTCTAGTCTCTCTCAGAATTAATCACATCCAAATCCACCTTTAAATAATGACAGGGTGGCAGTTTCAGCTGATAAAAGCCAAAGAAATTCACCTTCGGGCTAGCAGTTCTCCACCAATGAAATCCTTTACCTTACCTCCTCACCTAGCAGCACTAAAAAGTATCAGCCTTTTGGAAGTCTCCGAAATCACAACCATATTCTCCCACAGAATTATTCTTTCTTTCTCTTTTTTAAAAATCTGATTGCTTAATACTTACTGAAGACCCTGAATTGGTCTCTAAGGCCTCTGAACAACCAGAGCTGCTGTTGACAGATGGTGGAGGGAAATGGGCTGTTCTGGATGGCTTCCAAGTATTGTGTCTCGCCACAGTGTGTCTAAAGGAGGTGGTTGCCTTTTTCTTTCCTCCCTCCAAGGCAGACTGATAGAATATTCAAGTTACTGTCCTTGTTATTGACTATGATAATCTCCCTTCCTTCCAAATAATTTAAACCACTGACACAGAGTTCATTCTGGTTCTCTCTGTTCCAGCTTTTGGCATTTCTTCTCGGGCAGGAAATGCTCCTCAGCACTGCAATAAAGAACTGGCCCAGTTCCTTGAAAGTGGACTTCTGCTGTCACATGAAGCAGGCTGGCACTAATGCACACACAAAACGATTTCAAGCAGGGGGCAGTTGTTGAACTCTCTCCTAGTATGGATGATGGTGATTGCCTTAAAGCTGGCCAATCACACTGGAGGGAAGTGGGTGGAAATTACCCATTAAATTAATTACAAAGCAGGACTATGGTATAGCAAGACTTGGATCAGGAGCTGATCTGGCTTGGGAGCCTAACATAAAGGATTAGAGGAAGGTTTCTGAGCCCTCCGCGTCCCACTATGGGTCAGGTCTGTTCCCCCCTCCGACATGCTTGAAATCGGCATTACAGATAAAGACGCAATTTGTTTTACAACTTGAAAAGGGATGTTATAACTAATGATGCTAAACAACCTCCCCCCTCCCCTCCATTCCCACTTATCCCCACTTACCTGTCCTCACTGGCACCGCCACCGCCACCGCCACCACAGCCTCTTACTTCAAGGTCTGAATATGCAGACCAGAAGGCCTATTTTGGTCTCTGGAGACCAGAGAGAAGCCTAAGATGCCACTGGAGCCTGCCCCAAATGATAAGGGGGCACACGTGAGGTGGGCAGAACCGTTCCGTCGGTGTACCAGGCCTCTTTCTTCACTCTCTGGAGGGTGAAATAGGCCTTCTGGGCCCCAAAATAGGCTTTCCAGTTCTGGGGTCACCTGACCCCAGAACAGGAAGTGCCTTTTCTGGGCTCCTATTTTGGCCTCCAGAGAGCCCGGAAAGAGGTCCGGGATGCCACCAGAGTGCATTCAAAAAGGTAAGGGGGTGTGGGGGAGGCCTTGGGGGGACAGGAGGCATGGGCAAGGGGGGAGGGCATGGGGGGAGGTCCCAGGGCATTTGGTGTCAGCTTCTATGAATACTGGGTAATCCAATTTGTGGATGACCACAGCCTACGAATGTAGGCCCTATTCGATTCAGCCACAAATCTATGAATTCGTTCATATTTGTACAGATTACGGATGTCACAAATATTCATGCACATCCCTACCTACATTGGCTTTTTGGAGAGGTCATGCTTTTGGGGAAGAGCATATTAGTGGAATAATTGGCTAAAACACTCTATACCACAGGATAGGCATTTGCATAGAATTATCATTGAACCTACAACTGAAACCTGAATAATGGGAATGTTTATGTCACAGATGTAAAGTATGGCAGCATTTCTTGTTAATTCCTGTTAGGCCTGTGACTGAGTGTAATAACTTACAGCAGTCCTATAATGTAACCCAGTGTTATTGTACCCAAGTTTGAATTGGCATTTGGATTGAATATCAGCTATATCTGAAGAACTGTTAGGTTGTGTAGCAGATTTGGACTGGAGTCAGATCACTTGCCAAGCTCAGAGAATAGCTGGACAGTCATTCAGTCAAATAAATCCAGAGACAATGTATTTATTTCCTCAGTGGAGGGTTCAGCAGCTTTATTTCAGAATCCTTTCTGATATAAACCTCTCTTTAAACAATAAGCTAAAGACAAAGACTTTACAAAACAGATATACTTATATAGCCTACAAACTGCAAGTCATCATGAGGTTTTAGAATGATGTCATCTAATTACTGCAACAGCATGAGACTTTGGATCATAAGACTCTGAGTCATGAGTTGCTGAATCATTGTGACTCTTGAGTTCCTGACTAGTAATTAGAATTCTAAACTGTTTGACAAGAACGATTATCGCATACAAAGCAAAAGCTTTTGTGCCTTTGTTTGACGTTTCATTACATTCGCAAAGGTGCATTTGTGGATTCAGAGTGGATTTGGAGGTGTGGATTTGGTGGCAGGGATTGGGCAGGGGTGCCACTATCAATGAACAATCAATGAACTTTAGAAGCCTAGCACATTCAGTGTGGCTCCATTCACACACAAATGCAAATTTCTGTCCCGTTGGTTTGACGTGAAGCAAAAGGGGACGGGGTTTGTGCACATCCCTAGTGCTGGAGACTGGTACTTTGAGACTTTCTTCAGATAAGGAAGGATTAAACCTGCAGATTTCTGGCATGGCTTACTATAGTTAGTTTTCTGTTCAGACTTACTGGTTTGGGCCCTTCTATGAGTGTTTGGAAAAATGTATCATATGTCAACAAAATGTTGGAAATGTAAAAAAGTGGATGGTGCTTTTTATCATATGTGGTGGACATGTGAGAAAGCAAAAAAATATTGGAAAATAATTTGGTGCCGGATGAGGCAAATTCTGGATATTAATCTTGAGTTGAAACCAGATCTTTTTTTATTGGGTATGGTTGATGACAATCTAAGGGAAGTAAAGACTTTGATTTTGTATATGGTAACAGCTGCCAGATTGCTATATGCACAAAAATGGAAGCAAGAGGAACTACCTACAGAAGAAGAATGGATAATTAAACTGATGGATATGGCAGAAATGGACAAACTAACGAACTTATTAAAAGATAAAACTGTAAATAAGTTTTTAGAGGATTGGGGACTTTTTATACAATTTCTTCGGGGGCTGGGTATCCCGATGGAAGGCATCAGCCTCTAGGAGAAAAAGCATCAAGTAGAAGTATGGAGCACAACATAAGGGATCAGAAGCAGAAGAATCTGGAGAACAGAGGAAGTCACATGTAAATTCATGAAAATTTTTGTATTGTGATATAACTATGTATGGAAATGTACTAATGAAAATTAAAAAAAAATTGAAATGGTAAAAGAGACACTTGCATCTACTGGTCAGTAACTCCCCCTGGGGGAAACTAATAGTGACCTTTTGCAGGTTCTGCAAGCTCATAAGAACATACGAGAAGCCCTGCTGGATCAGGCCACAGCCCATCTAGTCCAGCATGCTGTCGCACACAGTGGCCCACCAAATGCTCATGGGCATCTCAAGCAGAGACAAGGACAAATCTATTCCTGCTCTAGAATCCCAACAAATGGCCTTAGAAGTGCCCTAGCCCCCCCCCCAGCCCGAAAGATGCACCTAGGCATTCATTCTAGTAGCCACTGATACAATGGTATCAGCTCACTTGGTTATTGTTCTCTTTCAGAATTGTTTACCTGTTTCACGCTTCCCTTTTCCTGCCTAGTGTTTTTAATTATAGTGTTTTATTTTGCATTATCTGTGCTTAAATGCTATTGTCTTATGTTCTCATTCATTCATTCATTCATTCTGCCCTATAGCCAAGGGTCTCAGGGTGGGTCACAACATATAAAATGAACACACTAAAACCAATAACATATTAAACCCATGAAAGTGTCTGAATGTGGGGAGGGAAATGATCTTCCTTTACTTAGCCAAAGGCCAGGGTAAACAGGTGCATCTTCACAGTTCATCTAAACACACAAAGTGATGGTACCTGATGCACCCCAGGAGGGAGACTATCACATAGTCTGGGAGCCACCACTGAAAAGGCCCTATCCCAGGTGCCCACTCTTTTTACTGCTGTGAGTGGCGGTACAACCAGGAGGGCCTCCCCTCAAGATCTTAGGGCATGGGCAGGTTGATATGGAAGAAGGTGTTCCATTATGCATACTGGTTGGGGATTTGCATATGAAAGGCAGTGCATGAGGTGAGATACATATGGCAGGGATGTGCACGGATATTTGTAGCACTCATTATTTGTATGAATTCATGTGGATTCGGACATTCGTATACAAATCAAATGTTACAACACTGTACATTGAACCTTCATATGAATATACATGTTTTGGAACGTTCGTATGAAGCTTCAGAACATTTGTGAAATGGGAAGGTGGGAAAGCGGCTGTACCAGTCACATCTGCAACAGATCCAGTGAATTTCACATGGTTTGAGAGTGGATTCAGGGTGGATTTGAAGCTTTCAACGTGGATATGTATTGGATATGTATGCCCATATGTATGGGATACATATCAGATATGTATGCGTTCATATTGGATATTCTCATGAATACATTTGTATCAAATAGAATCCTACCACATCCGAAGGGGATCTATTTGAATGAATACTAATTCCCTTACATTCAATTTGGTACAAATAAAATGCAAAACAAAAACAAAAACAAAACCCATTTGTGCACATCCCTAGCATATGGGAAACAAATGTAACCTTTGCAAATTATTGGTGAAGACTGAAGCTGATCCCTGTCTGTTCATGCCCCTTTCTGCAACCCTAAGATCCTGATCAATAATCAAGGGGTCCTTAAGAACAAACCACTGCTAGGTAGGGATGTGCATGAATATTCGTAGGCATTTGAAATCTGGTCGAATGTGCCAAATTTCGGCATTCTAACTCGAATATAATGTCCCAAAATTGGAATGTAAGCAATTGAATCGTATTTCAAATTTCAGATCTATTCGTTCAAATTATCTGGACATTCATATGTGTACAGGTTCGTACATGATGCGTACCTGAAGATCTGCATCTTTCCCGCATCTGTACCCATTTGTACAGGTCCATATGGGACGAAAACGGGATTGCATACACGATAACTACAGGATGCATACGGATGTGTACAGATGTGTACGGATGTGTATGGATGTGGGGAAGATGCGTAGAGGCACAAACGAATGTTGTCGACATTTGAATGTGCAGATTCAAATAAAAAATTCAAATGAATAGATTCGAATTTGGTAAATACAAATTTAAAAGATTCTAATCGAATCAGATTTTATCATCAGATTTGAACTGAATCAAAATTTGAAAGATTCTAATTGAATCAGATTTTGGGGTATTCAAATTGAATAGCACATCCGTACTGCTAGGCTCTTTTTGTTACTATTTAATTTTTTTTACTTATTAATTTAATTGTAAATTGCATTATTGCTAATGTAATCCACCATGCACCTGTGCACACTCACACATGTGTATGGGTGCACTCTCACACACATACACATGTTCCTGATGCAGCCATAAATTGGAAATGATAACAACAGTGGCGGAATAAATGCACTCAAAGCAGCTCCCACCCCAGCATGTAATATGTGAAGAGGTCTAATGTGCCACATTACACTGTTGTGCCAGCAGAATGGGAAATTGTGTCCGGACAAGTTCTGAGTCTTTAAACAAAAGTAGGGGGTTGTGGAAGGGGAGGGGAATTGATTATACTCATCAATTAACAGGATAGTCACAGAACAATAAGAGATTTTTAACTAGCTGTAAAACTGCACAGCTTGTATTGGACAACTCCTCCCCCAATATATTTGATGTCTTCAAGCCATGAACTGTGCAACTATGAATAGCAATAATCAAAGCTGGTAATCCTTTTATGACTCCTAATTAAACAGCTCTTTGCCATACAGTGGGCTAATATTATTAGTGTATTATTTGTAATGCAGTAGCATTCAGAGGCCTCTTGTTATGATTAGGGTCTCACTGGACATGGTTGTTATATGAAACGTTCTCTGCAGAATGCAAAAATCATCTTAACCAGGCGGTTCTGGCAGAAGGGCTGTAGAGAGAGCAACGGAGATGTTTTGTGAAGCTCAGCCACAGTTTCATTCCTGAGGCATGGCAAAGAAGAGGAGTGTCTTCAAAGTTTGGGATGTTGCTTCTTTGTGGATTGCTTGGGTAGAAGCATGTAAGGCCCTGTCCAGATGGGACAAATAAAGAGCCATTACAGTGCTCCCGTGGTGGGTTGCCTCACTTATAGGTAAGCCCATGATAGCCTCAAATTTTTTACCCTTCAAAAGGGCTTTTAACTATTGCTTAGGAAACTAGTGCTGGTCACAGGTTTTCCAGCAGTAACACTTTCTTACCTTTCTGGATGGAGTAGTGACCATAGCTCCACTGAGTGCACATGCACAGAGGCTGAAACAGCCAACCACATATGTGGAATTTGAAGACAATCAAATTGTCTGGACTGCATGTCATAAAAATGTGCAAAGAGTCTAGGCAGGAAGCAAAAATAGTGGGGTAGAAATACCCTGCATTACTGCTTCCAATCCCAGCCATATATCCAGCTGCCATGTGGAAGCAGCCTTAAAGTGTCCACAGTAACAGCCCACAGTTTTAAGAAATCACCACATAACTAAAAAAGAAAAGAAGAAGTGATTTAATGATTAGGAATCCAAAACAAGGTTTGCATTTGATTCATTTAAAATTCAATGTAAGAAAATTCATAGTCATTTGAATAGATCCCCTTCGAATGCAGTAGGATTCTATTTATATGAATGCATTCATACAAATTCATATGAATATCCAATACGAAGACATACGTATCGATACGCATCTGATATGCATCTCATAACATATCTGCTCTGAAAGCATCAAATCCACCCTGAATCCATTTTGAATCTTCTCTCAAACCATGATAAATTCACTCTTGATACATTGCTGCTTTCCCACCTCCCCATTTCACGAATGTTCCAAGGCTTCATACAAATGTTCTGAAACATTCACATTAATACAATTTGTATTAGATTTGTATACAAATGTTACAAATATTCATGCACATCCCTAGAATATAGAGATATCTAGAGATCGCAGGAGAGAACAGAATCCAGAAAATATTATCTGAGAAATATACTGTCTTATTATTTTCAGAGTATTCTCCAAAAAATTATCTGAAAATACTACTGTTGCATGGGAGAATAATTGTAAGAATATTATCCAAAAGTTTATCATCAATAACTTTATGATGTTATATACGTCTAATTTAAAGAGATAATAAAAAACAAAATTCTCAGAAAATACAAATGTATCTCAATTTATGCTGGGGCTTCATTCTGTAAATAGAAACTGTGTTACTTGAGCAATTGACTTCTATATAAATCTGAGGCTTTGGGGGACTTCACCAAAAAATAAATAAATAAATTGACAGGGTGCCTCCAGATATGAGGAGCTTTTTGTGGCTTCAAAACTGCAACTGCTGCAAAATTTAGATTGGAGGCTGCATAACCTCCCTTTTAAAAGATCTGCAATGCGTTCCAGCAGGTATAAATAAATAATAAAACGTTTATTTCTAATGCCCTTTCTTCCAAAGGGCCTGACAAAATAAAACATATACAATCAATGAGAATATACACAGCAAAACATGGCTTAGCTATTTGTACATGCTGCTTTATGAAGGAAAAGAGTCTACGTCTTCCAAGAATTCATTATGTGCAAATTAAAGTGGGAATTGCCCCCATTTTTCTCAAATGCCTGAATTAGAACCTCCCTATCTCTGTTTTAAGGACATTTTTAAAACCAGATGTACAAATAGGAACTACTCATACTTATTCATTTTAGATTTTACTTTATAATTGTTCAAAATTTTGCATTGTACCAGCTGTTTTTTATTGGCTGAAGATCCTAAATTGACTGTACCTGTGATCTGTGAAATATCCATTGTTGGGGGGCCGAAAACCCATCTGAGCGGGGTTGATTACACAAGAAGGGGGGGAAATCATGCTTCTGTGTGAGTTTGTGTGCAAGGCATGAACATATCATTTGTGGCTTTAAAAGGTTGCTAACAAACTCATCAAAGGAGGCCTGATTGTACTGGGGAGGGGGGAATTAATGTGCACGCTTATCCCAAAATCCACATACAAAATATAAACATGAGAGCAGGCTTTGGGCAAGACTGCATGATGGGAAAAAGAGTATAAAGGGAGCTCCTAATTTTTTCCCCTCTAAATTTGTCCTAAAGCACAAAATCCATCAGCTGGAAGTAGGAACCCTGACCCTTTCATCACTTCCTTTGACTTCAAATGTCCTTGCAGCTCTTCTTTTTATGGCATGGTGGATCACCATTTTTTCCTCAGGGTGGATCTGCCCCCCTCTTCTCCTCCTCCTTTATTGAAGGGCACAGGGAATCTAAAAATGTGAATGAGACTACCTAGGAGTTATGTGACAGATCTCTTCTTCCCTGGTGCATTTTAAAACGGGTTTGTGGCTGTAAGGCTTTTTAAAAAAAATGTTGCAATCTCCTTTTTAAACAAGCTACAACAGACAATATAAGTAGACTCAGCAGTCATGTCCGCAACTTCACTCGTCCTCTCCAGCTCTGAGAAGACAAAAGAAAACATGTGATTGACAGTGGTTGGTAGGGGTGTGCAGGGATATCCAAGATATTCATTATTAGATCGAATTTGGACGAATTTGGACATTTGAATTTGAACTGAATGTCCAGACATTCGGTTTTTTAGTATTCAAATGAATATGAATATTTCAAATTATTCATACAAATAATTCAGACATTTGTATGTGTACAGATACGTACGCATGGCATATGTATCCATATACATCTTATCCGTGTGGGATGAAAATGAGATGCGTATGGGTGCATATGAGACTCATATCATTAAATACGTATCAGATACTCATACAAATAGATATGACTGTACTCATATAGATTCCAATATCCTGAAATTCATTTTTTCTTTATTCGTACGAATTTGGATATTCGAATATTCGATTCAAATTGAATTGAATTCAAAAATTGCATTCATGTACACCCCTAGTGGTTGGTCAATAGCATTTGGCTGAGAGATTATGGACAAAAGATATGAAATTTACTTCCTGTATGTTATTGAAAGAAATTATGTACAAGATGATGTATAGATGGTATTTAACACCTCGTAAATTGTGGAAAGCTTATCAAAATATGTCCACCAATTGTTGGAAATGCAAAAAAATTGAGGGGATATTTTATCATATGTGGTGAACGTGTGAAAAGACAAAGAAATACTGGGTTATGATATTTAATCTGATGTTAAGAATTTTAAAAAGAAACTTTAGGTTTAATCGAGAATTGTTTTTATTAGGGATTGTAGATAGTTCTATGGAAAGCTTAAACTCGTTAATGCTGTATATGGTGATGGCAGCTAGATTATAATATGCACAGAAGTGGAAGGAAGAAGAAATACCATTGGGAGAAGAACGTCTAATCAAGATGATGGAATTGGCTGAAATGGATAAATTAACGAACTTATTAAATGATAGAATAATCGATAAATTTGTGGAGGACTGGTCCCTATTTATTGAATATCTTGCAGAGGTAGAATTAACGACAGATGGGTTCGAGTGAAGACAAAGAATAAATCGGAATTGCAGGAGAGAGAAAGATGCGGAGCAACAAATAATGGATACATAATATAGAAGTCGGATAAGCCAGGGAAGTTTGGGGAAACTTAAGCTATGTAATAATGAAAAGATTGTGTGAATGATTTTTCTTCTTTTTAATATGTTGGAAAAATTTTAATAAATAAAATTAATAAAAAATAGCATTTGGCTGAGGGATAAGGGAAAATGGGGAGGACGTCTTACTGAAAATATAACCAGAAAGTGCCAAGAGTGAGCTGAGAAGTTCCAAAGAAAAGGTGAGCTTTATGTAGATGGAGACTGTATCCAGGCATGAATTACTTATTCTACTATATTTGGATATTCCAGAATAAAGTATTGATATTCTATGCCAAAAAATCACCTCCCCACATGCCCCACAGCTAGGAACTGTCATTCCTAGCTGTTGAGGAGCGGGGGCTGCGAAGCTCACACGACGCCACACAAGTTTCGCAGCTGCAGGAGGGTTGATCTAGATTGGCACCGTCCATGAGATGGCCTTCATTTGGCCCTCATCTCTCTGTGATCTGGATTGGCAGATCTGGTGAATTCATAAGAACTAAAAGTAAGGCTAAGTAGCCAGCTAAACACTCCAAAATACCCCCTCACATTTGCTGTTCTACCACAGCAAAAAAAGTAGTCTTGGCTAATGATAGGACCCGTGCAGACAGGGTGAATACAGTGCCATTACAGCACTCCTACACTGGGGTCATCTCACATATTGTAGGCAATCCCATCATAGCCCCACTTTTTCACTCCCAAAGGCAATTAACTATTGCTGGAAAACCCAATGCTGGTTGCAGGTTTTCCAGCAATAGCACTCTTCAGGCCACCTACTTACCTCTGAGACAAAGCCGCCATGTTTGTTCCATCCAGCCTGCATGTGTGGAGTCCAAAACAAGTATCTATGCATGTACAAAACTGACAGTGAGTAAAACTGGGTATTCCAAAATCCTGGATGCGCATATATATTAAAAGATGCAAAGACAATGCTTGGAAAGATGGCCAATGCCAAACACATGGAAATCCAAAAGAAAAGAAAAGAAAAGAAAAGGCATTCAAAATGTTAAACCCACTTTCGAGAAAAATAATTTCTGCTTCTGTCATTCAGCAAAACACTCAAAAATTTAATGACAAAAGGTATTTGGTAACATGAAAAATTACCAAATGTTCTTTTCTTCTTTTTGAAGTCTTTCCTTGGTGGTGATATTGCATATGAAAACTGGCCAAGGATCCCTCAGGGAATTGTTCCAAAAAAAGTATCAGTGGTGTTAACTCCCAAATCAAATGAGTTTATTCTCTTTGCAATTAAATTGGCAAACCCAGCTAGGATGACTGGAGGCAGATTGGCATATTTTATACTTGTCCCACAAACACTTGTAATCTCTTTACTCTGAAATTTTACAACACCTTTAGAAAGTGCTCTACCTGTAGTGCTAAGGCTTAGAAGACTGAGAAGAGGGGGGATTTAGGTTTGTGTTTTTTTAAAGAAACAAACCTAGTTGTAACTGATGATTGCATATAGGCCTTTCAGTAAAGGAGAGCTATGCATATATAGATTTATATTAAATTCTGTTAATCTGAACGAATGCTAGCCATTTTTATGAGAACTGATTCTCAAGCTATTTGATAGATCATCTTAAAAATATACCATCCAAAAAGGAAAGCTACCAACTAATTATTTTGCTGACATGGAAGCGTAATCGTACGCATTTCTGAATAATCTCCACTCAGACTCCTTTTCCCATACGGAGTTGAGTAACAAGATGTTTCTGAACTGCTCTGCATCTTATGCGTTGATGTGTACATACTTGCCAGTCGTGTCTTCCAGATCTTTGACTTCACACTTAGATCAACAATATTTTATGGAGAAGCCAGCAAAAACAAATATATCTTAGCCCTGTCATTTGCTGCCAAAGGAACAGTATCTTCCACAGATTGTCAGCCATGTCCCTTGTGAGTCTGTGGGTGTCTATGTTGCCTTAAGCAATAGACAACATGGGAAGGCACGGAGAAGGGCCATATTATTCATACCACTTGCAGAGTGCGTCTACAAGATGTTCCCTCCGCTGCCAGAAAAGCAGGTTTTATTCCCATCAGACTTGGGCAGTTTTAACCAATGCAAAGATCCCGCTTCTTCTCCTGCTTGTGCCTCCACACGTCTCTTGCCTATTCCAGTATTTTTAGATATTCTGAAACAAAGAACTGCCAGGATTATTCCACATTTTAGCATGTCACACACACACAACAACACAATACCTTAAACCCAGGATATCGGGGATAAGCGGTGTTTTTCAACTGTCAGAAAGTACCCATTTTTGCACCCATTAAGGACC
>MTQE01000390.1:7194063-7208677 GCA_014337955.1 Aspidoscelis marmoratus
AATGTCAAAATTTGGCACATTCAATTGGATTTCGAATGCCTACAAATATTCATGCACATTTCTAGTAATAAGTGGGTTAAAGAACTTAGGCTCTTCTGTTGAACAACCAGTGTCAAGGACTGAAGGGGTACTGAAAGGACAAATATGATGATAAAAACAAACAAATGCAGAAAATGAAGAAATTATGACCAGTTACTTTAACTCAAATCCACCAAAACATTGATACTGGTGTGTCTGTGTGTGTGTGTGTGTGTGTGTGTGTAATTTACCAAGAAAAATATCCCGATTCAGTGATCACTGAACAAAAATTAGCAAATCAGAGATTTGGAATAACTTTGGCAAAGCACCACATCTGAAGAAGAATTTCCGAAATTAACCAAGTTGCACTTAGAGAAACAGCAGAAGATGAACAAGGAACAACTCAAGCTTTACATGTACAAAAAGCCAGACAGCTCTTAGTCAAGGTCATTAACATTACAATGCCAACAGCTTACAGGAAGACAGAAATAGCTGAAACACAAGATCATTAAACACAAGAAAGAAAGAAGAGTATGAACAAACACCCATACTGAAGATGGTCATTAAGCAAGACCTTGCACAAACATTAGAAGATCTCAACAGAGTAAGAGCAGACATTAGGTCCACATCATTACAAGAAACCAATCAGTTTGTGTACAGTGGAGCTGCAGTGATTACAGAAGAACATGCATACCAAATAAATAGGCCTGACAGGAAACAAGAAAGTATATTACCAATATAGAAACTCAGACTGGAAAATAAGAGGCACAGATTGAGGTCAGATAACAGTAAACTGAAAGCTAGGAGAGGGGAAAGCTGCAAAATGAAAAGACTAAAGAATGCTCAGTAAAGGAATTCCATTTTTGTGATTCAAGAAAAATCAAAGAAATTTTAGAATGCATAAGCAGTAAATCACAGGAACATCAAAGAAAATAATTTGATACAAAACCCATGTTGCCCAATACAGGCAGAATGCCCTTTGTCAGACAAAACAGAAGTGGTTTTATCAGACTCTCAATGGAGAAAACTTGAATTACACTGCAATACCAAAAGGCCTGTGGGACAATCTAAAAGAGTACAATAAAAAGGCAATATGGATTACTAAACAGGAAGCTAAATTACCTGGAAGCCACATGGAAGATCTGATAAGAACAGAAGAATTAGGGAGTAGCTACAAACTAATCTTAATTTCTGCTTCACAATTGAATCCACGTGAATTTTGCATGGATTTGCTGTCAGGGAAGAACACTCGAAAAGGACACAATTACAGTGCATTTCTTGTCTTGACACACCAAAAAGAAGTTCCATATAAAGTGTGTGCACAGGGTTGCTTTGCTCCCACCCTTCTGTATCTCCTCTCTATGACTGCAAATGCTCATGTTTAGAATAAAAAAGAAAAAGAAAAATCCTCTCTCTCCTCTTAAGGGATGTTCCAGTACAAATCTTTCCTATTTCTGTTACAATGATGTAATATCAGATCCCTTACCAGTTCTGCTATGCAAATAATCTATGGCCCTTTCTCTACTGGGACCTATTTCAAATTATATTCCAGAATTTGTCTATTATCTCCATGCAAGTGCAGACTACAGCAGGCTCGGGGGAGGGAGGGCTATACTAGTCTGCACCAATATGACAATACCAGGTCCCTATTTGGGAATATTATCCAGAATAACACCAGTTCAGAAAGGGCCTCTGATGCCCTGTCTGTGATTTTGAGAAAAGCAGGCTAAAGAATCAGGCTTCCTGGTTGTTTTAAAATAGGTATGTACCTTGTTTGCAGTAGGGGTGTGCATGAATGCAATTTTGGGGATTCGATTCGAATAAAATATCTGAAAATTCAATTCGATTCAAATCTTTAAAATTTGAATTTACCCAAATTCAATTCGAATTAAGCAAATTCAAATCTATTGTACGAAATTTTTATTTGAATTTGCACTTACAAATGTTGACAACATTTGTATGTGCCTGTTCTCATCATTATGCATCCCGTATGCATCCGTACATGTCCGTATGCATCCCATATTTATCCTGTATGCAATCCGTTTTCATCCCGTACAGATCCGTACAAATGTATGCACATGTGGGAAAGAAGTATATGTGCAAGAACGCACCATGCACCTGCCTGTACACATACAAATGTCCAAATAATTCAAACAAATAGATCCAAAAATTTGAAATTCTTTCAAATGTTTAAATTTGAATTATTTGATCAAATTTCGAATGGCACAAATTGACAGATGCAAATCTTTGGTTTGTCCAGGACCTTGATGAGGTAACCACAGTAAGCAGTACTGTATTTGGATTGTCCTGTTTAAGCACCTTGTAAATGTGCAAGTACTTCTAAAGACATTGTACAGTCACCAACTTAGCCTACTATATCTGGGTAGAAAGACATTGCCAGGAGAGTCACAGCTCCATATACAGGAAAGGTAAGCCAAAACCTGCTTAATCCTAGGAAAGCATCATTTGGATTGCCCTGCTAAAGCACATCCAAATGTCATAAATACATTAACCAACTTAATACTATAATATCATAAAGTAAGGCCAATAATCCCAGCAGCTTTTAGTTTTCTGCAAAAACTCCACTATACAAAACAATTTTTGCAGTTTCATTCTAAACTTCAGGAAATAATTGTCTGTACATAAGCTCTGGCTTCCTATTCCAGAAGAGCAGATTTTTCTGTCTCTACACCCTGGGGTGAAAGTGGCTAGTGGGAGGTTGAGCATGGGTGCCACCATTTCAGGCCTGCTCTGTTGACCTGTAGTCTGAGTGCCCAGTCATGTGAGCTCTTTATATAAAAGTACCATGGCACCTTCCACCTGAGCATTTTGGTTGCCCCACTAGTAACCAGCAATTGGCCAGAAGTCATCATCAGTGAGAAAACATCCAGACTGACTTCTCAAGTTGTACTGTGTGTGTGAGTCTTTTCTCACTAAGCCATCCAGGATGGCCGGGCAGGTATCTGACAGGTGTGCATCCGCACACTGCACAGCCATTTTAATGCCAGAGTGGCTCCAAGTGTGCATGGCCATCCTTGATATTAAGTAAATCCTGCTCCACACCTATGGCCCTCCTGGTACAGGCTGCACATGGAGCATTCACACAGCAATGATGCATGGCGGTGCGGCACTGCGGCTGCTCGGTCATGTACCACATTCCCCGATTGTTGTAGCAACAGCCTGGGAAATGTGGCCAATGCTGCAGTGAGGCAGACACTGCCAAATGGCAAGTACTCACAGTTATCCTGCAGCAGGGCAAGTTCTAGGTCACTTTGGGATGGGGCCAGTATTTGCAATGTGAACACTGGCCACCGTCCCATGGAAGTTAAATGTGAAAAGGTCCTATACTGATGTGTGTCACACTGTGACCAGAGTAAGGATGTGCATGAATATTTGTATTAATATTTGTATGGATTTAGATGAATTCAGGCGTTCTATACGAATCAAACATCTAGACATTGGTACTTTAGTATTCGTACGAATACAAATATTTTGAGTTATTCGTATGAATAATTCAGACACTTGTATGTGTATACATATGGGATGAAAACGGGATATGTACAGGATGAAAGTGGGATGTGTATGGATGCGTATAGGATTTGTATCGTTGGATATGTATTGAATATTCGTAGAAATAGATATGAGTTTATTCATATCGGTTCAAATGTCCAGACATTCATTTTTCTGTATTCGTACGAATTCATTTAATTCATTATGAATCATATGTCAAAAAGCGCATTGTGCACACCCTTAGATCAGAGCACTGTGGAGGCAAACAACCATCAACCCCCCCCCTCCCACAGTGTAGTATCCAGTCTTCAATTAATTAATTAGATTTCTATCCCACCTTCCAGCACTGGATGATCCCAATATAAAGTGCAGGATAAAATCAGATAGCAAAGAGGGAGAGTGAAAAATAATTAAACGGTAATAGAACAAAATAATCCTAGTATTAGATAAGATAGACAGTTTAATTTGCAGCTGGCCCCAGACACACTGGCCAACTTTAAAAAAACATCCAGAGCAATATTTTTGTAAAAAAGGTCTTCAATTGGGGATAATAATATTGCCTATAGGCATGTTTTCCAAAGAAGAATGGGGAATGCTTGATTTGTTTTCTGATCCACTGTAACATGAGACCCTCATATTGCCTCTTGCTGTTTTGTTGGTTGGACAGCAGGCGATCTGGCTGAACAGAGAATGGAGCTGCTGGAGACCTGAGCTATTAGCCAAGGCCAGCAGAAGAACAGAGATGGGAAAGATTATTCTTGTACAGAAACCTCTGTTCTGTTCACTCAATATGCCCATGGGCACAGCTGATACAAGCTTCCTCAATTTACATAGCAAGTAATTTCATATAGCTCCCTCAGTTTTACATAGCCAGCCAATTTACACAGCAGAGGACAATGACTATTAGAATGGATGCCTAAGTACTGCCTCCAGGTAGGAAAGACTGGCAGGTTACCGTTCAAGGCCATTTGCAGGGATCTGAGAGCAGGTGAAGGTTTTGCCTTTGTCTTCTGCTCAAAGCTCAACAACAATTGGTGGGACTAGATGAACGATGGCCCAATCCAGCAGGGTTTATCTTATGTTCTTATTTTATCAAATGCTTACTCCAGATATAGGGGTGTGCATAAATGCAATTTTTGAGATTTGGTTCAATTCAAAGCAGATATCCAAAAATTCAATTTGATTGAAATCTTTAAAATTTGGATTTACCCAAATTCGATTTGAATTCAGCAAATTTGAATCTATTCATTTGAACTTGCAGTTTGAATTTGCAGTTATGAATGTCAACAACATTCATATGTAACCTTACGCATCGTTACACATCCCATATATAACTGTACACATCTGTATGCATCCCATATTTATCCCATATGCAACCCATTTTTGTCCCATACAGATCCGTACAAATCCGTACAGATGCAGGAAAGATGTGTACGTACAAGTACACAATGGGTGTTTTTCCACTGTCACTAGAAGTACCCATTAAGTACCCATTAATGGGTACAAAAATGCCATTACGTACCCATTAATGGGTACTTCTAGTGACAGTGGGAAAACACCCAATGTGTACAAACCAGGACACACACAATTGTCCAAATAATTCAAATGAATAGATTTGAAAATTCAAAATTCATTTAAATGTTTACGTTTGAATTCATGGATATTCAATTTGAATTAAAATGTCAAAATTTGGACGAATTTGATTGAATTTTGAAAGTTTTTGAATATTCGTGCACATCCCTACTTCAGAAACCTGGTAGATCAAGCTTGGGTTGATGAGATCAAAATATGCAGAGCAAAGAAACCAAACTGCTTCACCCCAAGGGTACCCACTAGCCTGTCCTCTAGTGAAGACGGTTAATGCAACATGCACAAACCCTCTTACTCTTATAGGCAAATACAGAGAATGATATTAAACAGGAGTCATTCGCCGTGTTTGTGTCCAGGAGTCCAGGGTGAAGCCTCTGACTCAACTGTGTCCTGGATTCCAACACCTGCTCCAAGAATTCAGTATCCAATCTATTTAACCAGTTCTGCCTTATCTCGGATCTCTTTCTGTACATTTCACCTTAGAAGAAGATTCTCCACTGAAGCTGCTGTTCTCTTTCAAAAGCTCAAATGAAGTCACCCACTACCCTCATAGCTTTATGAAATTAACTAACAGCTCCTCACTCTCCTGTATTATTCCCTTCTTTGAAAAGTTCAAAATTGTATTAGAGCATATACACATTTCTTAGTGAAATATTAATATTTTAAAATTGAATTGTATTGTATTGAATCTATTTGTACAGTCACAGACCAGAATCAAAATGTATAAAAAGTACATGATGATATTTAAAATCACAATGTGCAAATAAAACCAAATGTAAAGTGAAAACCAATTAAACGGAAGTATCAATAATTGTAGATGCCAATACAAAACGATGGGGAAGGGACTGAGAATGGAAGAAACTCTGAAAAGTATTTAGTAACAACGATGCCCGCTGCTGATGTGTAAGTCAGAAATTTGTTCAAAACTGTATAGAACAGCAGTTCATCTAAAGATCCTTGTATTACTTCTATCTGATTCTTGATACGTTCCAGTGTTGCTATATTCCCTATTGAGGCATATCGCAAATGGATTGTGTAAGAAGTGTCTGATTTCCATTGGGGGCAATAATTTGTTTGGTAGCTAACAATGTAATGGGAAATTTTGTGTTTAACTGCTATGGGATACTATCCCATGGTAGTTAAAATCAGGGACAGTGGCCAACATTCGTATTGTGAAAGCCGTCCTGTCTCAAACCCAGGGAATTTCATACACATTGTAGCCACTGGAGTTTATCTGTTAGAGCTATCAAGTTGCAATTCATAGGATACAGATTGGACAGGAGAAGGAAGCATGCCAAGGAAAATGGAATCATTGTATGCATAGTCCAGAGAGGTAACTTGTGTAGCTTGTTGAGAACAGGAAATGTTTCTGAGCAAAGTATTAAGAAATTGGCTGTGTGTTAGCAGAATTTACTGCCATGAGACACGGTGATGATCTGGCCTCTAATTTATTATTTGTATTTCTATCCTGCTCTAGGTATCCCCGGAGGTCTCAGAATGGGTAACATTTAAAATCAGACATATATTAAAACAACAGTATATATTAAAACAATAATAGTGTCTATAAAGTGGGAAGAAACAGTATATTGCCATTTAACCAGAGGCCAGGGTAAAGACACACGGTGCATCTTCACTGCCCTCCTAAACATATACAGTGAAGAGGCCTGACACACCTCAAGGGAGAGACCATTCCATAGCCTGGGGGCCATCACTGAGAAGTTCCCCAGGTGCCCACCCCTTTTACTACTGATGGTGGGGAGACAACCAAGAGGGCCTCCCCTCCAGATCATAAGGCACAGGCAGGGAGAAGGTGTTCCTTTAGATCAGTGGTTCTCAACCTTCCTAATGCCGCGACCCCCAACCACGGGGGCAGAGCAGCCCCTCGTCACAACCCCTCTGAAAGGGTAGTTCGACACCCAAAGGGGTCCCGACCCCCAGGTTGAGAATCACTGCTTTAGCTATTTAAGACTCAAGTCATTCAGGGCCTTATAAGTCAGAGTCAAAACCTTGAATTGGGCTCAGTAGCAAATTGGCAGCCAATACAACTCTTTTAAGATCAGTGTGATGTGCGTCCAGCCGGCTGTCCCAGTCAGGAGTCTAGCACCTGCATTCTGCTCTAGCTGGAGCTTCTGAACCATCTTCAAGGGCAGCCCCATGTAGAGCCCATTACAATAGTCCAATCTGGAGGTTACCAGAGCATGGATAATGGTGGCCAAGATAACTCTACCAACTAATTCTGCTCTTAATCTCCCCACCTTCCTCAAGTTCCTTTCCCTTGCAACTATTTTTGTAAGTTGTGGTTTCCTCATTTCTTTTATGCTTCTAATTTTATTTTATACCATTTATTAAACAAAGTTTATAGTCTTCAAATGTCTTATTTTTCTTCAATGTACGAAGAAGAATTTATGCAGTTTAATCCTATATATCCCTTATGTTTTTTTACTAATTCCTTCATTAAATCATTAATCTGATATATCATGATCCACAAAATATAAATATAATTAAACAAAATGGTCTATACTTAATTTACCTCATTAATTCATTATATAATATTTAATATTTTAAGATCTAAGCTATTTAATATTAGTCCATACACCATCATCTCCAATTTCAGCTCCATCAGATTACTACATTCTTAGCATTATAACGAGAACATCCCTGTTATTTTTCTTTGTCTTTCCCTTAGTTTTGTTTGCATTTCTAGATGCAAAGTTCCTGTCAGGCTGGCAAAGAATAACCACAAGACTCTTTCTTTAAAAAGATTGACAGTGATTTATTTCAGCTCAGGGTAAGGCAGGTTTTGTTGGAAGCAGCTTTGAACAGAAAGCCCAGCATATTTATATGTTTCATAGCTGGGCGGGGTTTGGCCCTCAACCAATGAACAGTAATTTTTTTCAAAACTCAGTTTAAACTTGAAGCCAAAATGTATCACTTGACCCCAGCAGGGAGGTGGGAGTCAACTGTCACTTCCAAACAACAGGCAGCTACTATATACATATATACAGAATCACACAGATGGCAGATATCTTACATTCAAATATGGCAGGCAGCTAGCCCTGCCTGACAGTTCCTCCCTACACTGTGACTAAACATTGTCCTTCCTGTCTTTTCCTGCACTTCTCTCTCTGCTGTTGAAAAGTTCAAAATTGTATTAGAACATATACACATTTCTTAGTGAAATCTTCTTCCCCCAGTTCTGGATTTTCACTCTATAATATTTCTACCAAAATTGCATCACGCATTTCTTTAGTTTTTGCTTCTGGCAATGCTTTATAAAATTTTCTCTCATGTATTAAAGTCAAAGAATGGGAAGTTCCATTTATAAAGGACTGCTGCTGCTCTAAGTCTTTCAGTTTGTTCTTGATATTTTTTTCTTCTATACAGGATTTCTTTGGGAATATCTTGAAAAAACACGTGTTTACTGATCCTCCAGAGGGATCTTCTCTAACTTTTGTAATGCTTAGTAAACCTTGTATTTGAGATTAAAGGACTCAAATGCAACAATAATGTCTCAGGAGTGGGGAGCAGATAGGTGAGGGCAGTCGCAAATTGTGCCATGTGCTCTCACTGTTGCCGTTTCTTCCACCCTCAGCTCCAGTATTTTTTCTGCCCACAAAATAAACTGCTTATAAAGTCATCCATCATTTGAATCAGATTCCTCAGTGTGTTCAACTGGAGGGATAGCAGATCTTCCCAATTTAGCTTCCCATCTGGTTCTGCACTCTCAGCCTCTACGTTCCTGGCAACCTGTTCTTTCTTCGCCATCTTCCCTGTATCCAGCAACACGTTTATGTTCTAACTGGTTTTCCTTAATAATACATAAGTAAATCTGCTCTACGTTTCTCCTGAAAGCAACCAGAACCTTTGCCTTTAGCTTTCCCCCCTCAAATTGTTCCTCTGTCTGATGTTCTTCTCTATGTTCTTGTAGATGCAAGAGCCTTATAGCTTGGTTGTGCAGTACTAACATGTTTTCTTATCAGTTATTCACTCTGTATGTGGTACAATAAAGCATTATTAGCATCCTTGCACTTTGTTTGATTTCAGAAGCCCAGTATAACGTCCATACTAGAATTCCCATCATCCATGATCACTGGTCATTCTGTGTCAATGTCTACCAGAACTGAGGTCTAGGTACGGACTCCAGACAGAAGATTCTGGTGAAGGTTTTGCATTTGCTTACTGCTTGAGAATCTCCAGAAGCAGCTGCAGGGCCATTGTGTGAGGCAGGATGCTGGACCAGGTGAACTATTATCTTATGTCTAAGACTAATGGGACACAGTGCCCAGTAATTCTTAAAGATCACAGGTTCTCCATTCATGCTGTATAGAAGTAGGAGATCTCAATAAAACATCCAGCTGTTCATTAATTTCTTTGCTAGTTGCATGCAGGTCTCAATGGCCACTAAAAAAAAAAAAAAGAATCTCATTGATGGGTTGTCTGGTCGTCTGTGGTGAGCACTACTGTCCTACCTTGCAAAGTTATTGGAAGGTTTATTGAGACAAAAACTGAAGCACTATGTAAATGTGAGATAGCCTGGTGCCAAATTGTAGGTTCTCCAAATGGCCAATGTTGCCCTCTAAGGCCCTGGTCACATCTTTAGTTTAAGATGACTTCAGGTCATCTTTTGGTCACATTACTCACATTATTTTTATTCAGTTCATTTTCTGAGCCAGCTTATCCCCATCAGATCGTTTTAACTGGACTTCTCTTTTCCAGAGGACTCAGCCAAGGACTCAGAGTTCCGTGGAGGAGGCTCAGTTTGATTGCAGAGAAAGATGCCAGGACGTCTTTTCTTCCCTGTGTGTGGGCGGGGGGCGGGGCAAGCTAAAGGGGGCTGAACCGTGATGTGGTAGGTGGGGTCCAGTCTTTCCTTCCATCCAGTGTCTAGGGGAGAGCAGCACACGTGTAGTTAGTGAGGCACCTTCCCTTCCTTCCTCAGTTTATGTGTATTATTCCTCTATCGAGCATTTTCCCACAGATTTATTATTATTTTTTAAATTAATCACACAGAGAAGAAAAGCACATAAAACAGGAAGGGGGGCATGGAGGTGGCGGAGCAGGCTTTAAAAACAACTGAAAAATGCACCCTTGCCTCCCTTGAGTGACAGAATAACATCCAATAAGAAAGGAGAAAGATATGATGCAGCAAAAGGGGTGGGGAGCCAGGAGTTCTGTGGAGGAGGCTCAGTTTGATTGCAGAGAAAGATGTGAGCAATTGAGCCCAGAGCGAGGACAGCTTGAGGATGGCCTATAATGATCTAATTGTGTCATGCCCCTTCTCTGTATATATTCAGGAAGGTGGTGAAGACGCACCTCTTTGCCTTGGCCTTTGGCTACTGTGATTATATTTCCCCCCTACTGCACATACTATTATTTTAATATTTAGGATATTGTTTTAATTATGCTAAATATTTTAAGTGTTTTTATGTATATTATCATTTTTAATATATGCTGATCTGTAGTTTTAAAGGTTGTTACCTGCTGAATATTTTAACTGTTTTTATGCATATTATCGTTTTTAATATATGCTGATTTGTAATCTGTTGTTTTAAAGGTTGTTACCTGCCTTGAGACCTTCAGGTATAGGGCAGGATAGAAATATAAACAATAAATAAATAAGTATAGGTGTGACCAGGGCCTATGAGGTGACAGGTACAATGAGCTGATGATACGTTTCATTAATTCTTTGGAATTTATGCATATGTGGCACTTTTATCCTCAGATATTTTCCTTTAATACTGGTCATAGATATGACATAATGAAATTGAGGATGCCAGGGAATCAGTAAGTAAAAAAAGTTTGGAAAATCCTTGCTAAAATCCCTCTATGGAGTTGCTTTTCTGCTATGTGAATTGTGATATCAATGGGCACTTGTGGAGAGGAAAGACGGAGTCTCCCTGTGATCTAAAGAGATATAAACCCTATCAAAGGTTGAGCCAAGGAAGCTGGAACATGGATTGTAATAGCAGAAAATTAATTCATTTTTCAGGTAACTCTATATCCTGTACCCTTACAACAGGTAAGTTTGCAGTCAAGATTTTAAAGTCTTGGTGGGGGGGTGCATGTTAGTCATAGTTTTGTGTGTATTTTCTTGTTATTTTTGTATTGATCATTATAATTATAATTAATTAATTAATAAAAAATACTTTTAAGTATTAAAATAGTACTTGCAGTTTGTCTCTGCTAAGCTAGGAGCTAATTAGCAGAGAGTTAGTCAGCATTAAGGCTCTAACAAATTGCAAAAGAATGTGGTCTCAGCCTCATCTGGATGCTCTGTCCCTCGCCACTGTTTGACACCTGCTTAAATAAGCAGTTTCATAATTCTGCATAAACACACGGAGTCAATGGGGGAGGGAAAATATTTTGGACTTGCCTTCCATTCAAGAGAACAGGAAGCATCCATCCTGGTCTATAGTCTGAAGTAGGATTAATTGATTGGTCTCCTATGAACCTGAAAAGTCATTAAGACTGCAAAGGATGAAAAGCAATGCAAACAGCTTTATTACCATTTTCTACTAAAGTACCCATTTTAGACTCTAGACCTACTGTGCAACAGCAGGTTTCCAGATATTGGCTGTTCTGACTTGTGCGTCTGGAAGAAAGGAAATGTCTGGTTCCTAATAGCAGAAACAGTCACTTGGATCACACAGGAAAAGGCAGGCAGGCTACCTATCTAGCTTGAGCCCAAGGCTGAGAAGCCCCTTACCAGCTCAGATTGACTATTTGGTAATACCATGTAGGCAAATGGAGGCAGCTCCCCACCTCACAAAATTCTGAGTGCACATGTGGAATCTCATGCAAAAGACAAGCACCAAAATTGCTTGCATTCTGTGGAAGTATCAGCCCAGAAGGCAAAGAAAAAAAAAAGCAGGGCACATCCAATGGGGCTTGAAATACCTAGAGAACAATCACATGACATGCTGGTCCTTGTTAGGCTAGGACTGACTTCTTTGAAATAATGCAGAGAGCCAAAACCTGTAGTAGAACCTGTAGTAAAATATCTTCTTTGCAGCTTGAAGCAGGTTCAATCCACAACAAATCCCTTGGAGAAGGCACTTCTGCACTACTGCCATGAAAGCTGCACAATGTAACCCTGTAGTCACCATCAGTTGAGCTCGCCCTTCTTTACCTTGTGGGACAAACAGAATAGGCTCTGCAGAACAAGGGTAGAGAGAAAAGAGAGTACCAAAATTTCAGAATACTTTAAGTAAGGGGAGTTCTGGTAACAGCTTGGAGAGTAACAGAGAGAAAGAAGTTGGTGTTGGTCTCCCAAGTTAGAAACTACTGGGGGTCACTTTTCCATGGCACACCACAGCACACTGCCAAAATAGAAACACCAGAGAACTTGAGGCTAGGAACCTTTGGAGGCATGGGGGCCTAGCTGCAAAGCTCTCATGATCTTTGAGGCTGCAGTGTGGGCTGATCCAAATCAGCATCATCAGTGAAGATAGCAGGGGAGTGCTCTCTATTGTCCATTTGGTCTCACACTGATTTTTTGAAAATCCCATTCATATCTTGCCTTTCCTTGAAATAGCTGAGTCCTCAGAACAGCATACATGGTGGTTTACCTCTGCCATCCACTTTCCCTTAATATTTATGTGACACATATTCACAGTCAGTCGAAGAGACTTTTCTGTTTGAGGTGAAGGACAAAGGCCTCCAATTCTATGCATGGAAACAAACTGGACTAGTAGCTAAATTTTCCTTCACGGTGTTAACTCTTAGATTAAAGAATACCAGTACAGACCCACAGGAAGGAAGCAGAATGATTCAGGTCATTCAGGGTGGTCTTTGTGATGGGCTAGGGCCTACCCTAAGACTTGGGCTGTGATCAGACACAGCCAAAAGAAGAAGAAAAGCATCATTTCTGAGATAGCTTAGAAAAGACTTTGAGGTGGGATTGTTCATACCCAGTGGGGACACAAGGACCACACTCTTTCTGAGTGTCTTTCTGAGGCACCTCTGAGGTGCTTGTTTTGTTATGTCTGATACAGCCCCAATTTAGGCAAGTGAAGCAAAGCTTCATCCAGGTGGCCCTTACTTAATCTACGTTATTTGGATAATCCAGAGTAAAGCAAATCCGGACACATTCTTGATTATCCATGCTTTATCCCAGATTATCCAAATAATGTGGATTAAGTAAGTGCTGTCTGGATGAAGCTCAAGTCTTTTAAATCACCTCCTGGTCCCACCTCTGCCATTCCATGGTAATTGCTAATGGGCTCAGAAACACAAGCCAGGAACTGTTGCCAATATCTTTACCCTTACTTGGTCTCCTAGCAGGACTGCTTGAAGGCATGTTAGGCAGAAAATAATGGACATGGGCCCTGGTCACACAAGTAGTTTAGGACAGTTTCAAGTCACCTTCAGGTCGTGTTACTCACATTATTTTTATTTAATTCATTTTCCAAGTTGGTCTACCCCTGTTAGATCAGCTTAAACAGAGTCCTCATTTTTACAGGACTCAGCCCATCATAACATGCCAAGATGTCTTCCTCAGTGTGGGTGGGAAGGTGGGCTAAAGGAGGCTGGACTGTGCTGTGGTGAGTGGGGTCCAGTCTTTCCTTTGGCCAGTTGGCACATGCGGAGTTCATTTGGCACTTTCCCTACTCTCCTCAGTTTGTGTGTATGATTCTTCTAGTATTTTTATGCAATTATTTTTATTTTTTAAAAAATTAATTGCACTGAGAAGAAAAGCATATAAAAAAGGAGGGGGCATGGAGGGGGGCAGGCTTGAAAAGGAACCACAAACACACACCCTAACCTCCCTTGAGAAACACAATGGCATCCAATAAGAAAAGAGATAGATTTGATTCAGCAAAAGGGGTGGAGGGCCAAGAGAAGGCTCAGGTCTATCTCTGAGAAAGGTGTGACCAATGCGGCCCAAGGCAGGGACAGCCTGAGGATGACCTATAATGATCTAGGTGTGACCACCACTGGAATTACCTCAGTTTGGATTAATGAACAGGTCGTCCTATCTTAGACTTGTGTGACGAGGGCCCTAGTGTCCTCTGAATGTTCTGGCTAGTCTAATTTGAAATCCTTCTCTCAGGCTTCATTCACATGCACTTATAAAAAGAGGGAAAAACACCTCAAAGGTGACAGAATTGTCTCAGAAGTGGTAGTGACACATACTGTATAATTATATTCACCCCACCTTTCATGCATACTGGGGGTGTTTTTTTCTTGCCTTTTAAAGCACACTAGAGGTGCACTGAAGATGGAACAAGGACATCAGTGCTACATGCTATCACCTCCAAGATGATTTTAGGCCAAGGTTTTTTTCTTTTGTTTTGTTTGTTCCATGTGAACACAGTCAAAGGCCATGTATCACAAACACTGCAAAGTATTTGAGGCATTGTGTCTCCACCCAAGATGTCTGAGGATGAGGGCACAAAACAACACTCTTAAAGCAAGTGCCTTGGCAGTAGCATTCCTGGATGCCTTTGTCATGGTCAGCCATGAGGAGGACTCAGAAGATGAGGAGGACTCACTT
>MTQE01000390.1:7225479-7256399 GCA_014337955.1 Aspidoscelis marmoratus
ATAAATAAATAAATAAATAAATAAATAAATAAATAAATAAATAAATTGGGTGGAGGCATAGGTCTAGTTTAAAAATCACCCTTAGGTACATCAATCATACCGCACCATAGGAAGGCATTGCAATAACCTTCATGGAGCTCTCTTGTCTGCCTTGTTAGCAGCTTGCAGAATGTTCAATACGTTGTAACTGTTCCATCCGGAACTCATAAGTATACCCAGCTGTATAATCTCATTATCACCTTCTGTTCTCTCTTGTTACATTTTGCTGCCTTGCTATATTTTGATTGACAACAAGATCTTGCTACTTTTCCTGTATCATCCAGCTGATCTATACTGAAAACAACTTGCCTTTGGAGTCTGTCTCTTTTGCTATGTAAAAGCACACTTTTTATTTTTATTCCGGCTTAATAAAAATGGTCACATTTTGAGTTATTTTTGCCTCAGAACTCCTTCCGTGCCCCCTACCACTATAGAGTTCACACCAGTCAATTGCATTCTGCCTAGAGCAGTTTGTGAAACCAACCCAACAGCCTTGGATCTCTAGGAATAACTAGAATTAAATAATTCTCCCTGAAACAAGATTATTACATTTACAGTACAGCTTTTAGAAAAAGATCCATTCTAGTGATGGATATCCTACATCCATTTCAGGCAACTCTTTTGCAGCTTAAAGTCTGCAGTGAGTCAAATACTTATGATTATTGTCTGCCAGGAAAAAAACAAAGAGACCACAGGGCAGAAGGTTGACCCTTTTCAGTATCTGAAGTTTCTTATTGTTATTTTAAAAAATAGATTTCTTTTCCTGTGTCAATCATACTGTCTACTTATGTGTTGGTTTACTTTATATATCTTATGACTCTCTTAGACCGTGCCCTACTTCTAAATGGAGCCAAGAAACTAAACAAAATCTCATAATGTATGATCTGAACACCTCCTCTGGACTTGCCACAGGTGAGTGACCTGAAATTGCCTCATAAAGCCTTTGCATAGCATTTCTGAGGGAATGCCTGCTTCACATCTCTAGGCTGGCAATAAATCCTTTTATACCCCAAAGAGCTCTGCTGGTCAGTTTGTTGTAGATGCAAGTGCAAAGGAAAAACAAGCTTCATTTGATATCACTGTCACTGCTTGATCAGCGTGATTGTGGGCACTCACTTTACTGAATCAAATTTGCTGTGTGATTTTGCCTGCATGTGCTTCAGCTGCCATCCACCTTAAAAGCTTTTCAGAAAACTAAGCAGCTTTCTGACTTCCACAGAGAACACACTGGAATACAATCCTGTTAGGAGCCAGTAGAACGATCGCTTTTCAGAGAAAGAAACATTCAGACATCTTGTGAATTCCATAAGCCTTCAATAGGGATGTGCAGAAACACGTGTTTGGTTCACCATTAAACCAGTTTGTTCAGCTTCACAGTGAACCAGTTAATCGAACAACTGGCTGTTTGTGTTTGATCCTGAACCTGTTAAAAACACACATTTCTTTCCATTGAAAAGGCCATTTTCAAAGGCAAAAGCACTGTGAACATGAAATCTTTGATTAAATTTTTCATGTTCACTAGCAGAGGACTGGTTAAGCCCAATTGCATTTCTAGATATTCAAGCAAACACAGGTTCCATTTGATGCAGAACACTGCCAACTAGGGATGTGAACAAATGATTTTTGGCATTTGATTTGTAATTAATTGAATGTTAGAAAATTTGTATTTGTTAAAACAGATCACCTTCAAATGGGGTATGAATATTCATAACTTTTGTTATTCATATGAATTCATACAAGTATTTGATATGAATGGATAAGTATTCATTCATATTGTATGGGTTTCCATTCATATTGGATATGTATCCATTTGTATCAGATACGTAACCTTTCATATACATATACAAGGAGTATCACCAGTTTAATAAATGTCTGAAAATTCTTATGAATTTTCCAAAACATTCATATTTGTATGAATGTTATTATAGAAATGTCGTAGCATTTGATTCATGTACAAATGTCTAAATTCATACAAATTCGTATGAATAACAAAAGTTGAGAATATTCATTCACATCCCTACTGCCAACACAAGTTGTTTGATTGAATTTTTGAATGCAAACAGAACTTTGCAGAACAATAGTTCACAGGGTTTGAACTATCATAGGCAAAATAGTATCTTAAAGGGTAACGGTAGTAGTTATATGGGCACATATACATACCACATCTTCCACAGCTACATATGTTAAATTCTGGGCACTATCACCTCTTCCTGCCAGTATAAACATTTCTTTGCCTTGGAATTTTCTTTGCAAAGATTTAGCAAAATGAATAAATTTGACACATGTTCTTTTTTGTTCAGTGCAAACCTAATCCTAAGTGGTTTAAGATTTCTTATGTTGCAACTATAACCCAAACCCTAAGTGGCTTAAGATTGTGGCTTATGCTTCAATTTTAGCAGGCCATAGCAAAATGTACCCAGATCCAGGAAGTGAGCCAGTTTGTGGTGTCTGTGGTGGGGAGAAAAACAGGAAGCTTTGTCAACCACTTTGAGTCCCTTGATTGGGTAAGAAAAGTGGGGTATAAAGCTAGTAGTTCTTCCAACCTACAGGTGTTTTTCAAGAGGACCTGTCCCAGAAAGAAATGACAGAAAGACGTAAAAGCCAGGTATTTTTCCATGATTGCCATCTGTCAGGGGTGACAGGAGGCAATTCCAGGATCTCAAGAATATTCCAGAATTTCCTCTCGCTATCTGAAGGTAACCTTACCATCAATGGCTACTAGAATGGATGCCTAAGTACATCTTTCAGGCTGGGGGGGACAAGTAGGATGCTTCTAAGGCCATTTGCTAGGATTCAAGAGCAGGAGAAGGTTTGCTTTTGTCTCTGCTTGAGATGCCCATGGGCAATTGGTGGGCCACTGTGTGCGACAGATGGGCTGCAGCCTGATCCAGCAGGGCTTCTCTTATGTTCTTAAAATGTTGTGGTCTAAAATTTACAATTAATACCTTCAGTGATTTGTAAAGCTTTTTTCCCAATTACATTTAGCACTCTTTAGCACATTTTTAGCACAAGTCTAGCCCCATCTGAAAATTTCACTGATGACAACACTCCCAAACTGGGTCACTCATCCCCAAAGACTGCAAGAAGCACCAGGTTTCTGTAGCTCCATTAGCAAATGTTCTCTCCAATGTGATTTGTGCAGTGAGGCCCTGAAGTGTCATCCCTAAATAAATGACACTTGTCTGTGTTCTCTCTTTTCATCTTCTCCCATTTTTGTTTGCAGTCCACCCTAGGGGTCATGCTTGCAATCCGGGCATGAGTCAGAATTCAGCTTTGCTTCTGAAAGCTTAACTATCTTCTGTATCACTAATAAAACTTGTGGTGGCTCCAGTGGTTGTCAGCTATTTCCCCTTTGATTTCAACTAGACTTAATCCTAGAATGTAATTGATGGACAATATGATGCCCAGAGTGGAAAAACATGGTCATGATAGTGGTTATATTTCAATAATAATTCAAAAGTAGTGTTCATGCCCAGTTTGCTTCCAGCTTTTGAAACACTATCTTCTCTGGGAATGGAAGTTCTTTAAGCAATAGTTTTCGATCATAGACATCTAGGCATTTGTCAAGATCACTGCCTCTGTCCCTGGAATTCAAGCACTACTAGTTGCCAACAGACAGCAATGTGAGAGAGTAAAAAATCATGTTTTTGCTCTGGAACAGCATTGCCACAAAAATTAACCTAGAGCTAGCTAAAATCATTCTTTTCCTTTTTCTTTTTTAAACTGTCAGAGTAAGTCTTATGTAGTTTGCTGATTTCACTTTGTACTGTTTTGTTTCCATACACATAAAATTGGTTTTATAAACCTGCCTCTCTTTTTTGACTATACAAAATAAACCTTTTTAAAGAAAAAAAAAGTGCTTTCTAACGTTCCCTCCAGACGAAAAGAGGAAATTGCAAGATCTTGTTTGTATTCTGCAATTGCCTCTTGACACCCCTACCAAATGGAAGGAAGCAATCTTGGGGAAAACCCAAGCTATTTCCTTGTCTGTTTCCTCAAGAAGTCCCTGCTCTTGCAGGGACTTCCTATATGTAGGAAGTGCTCATCCACTTCCCTTTGGTTTTTTTGTTTGTTTGCATTTTTCCTAAGCTTAAGGATCAGGAGAAGTGGCAGGAACCAACCAAAGTGAGCTGGCAATCATCAATACTAGTCAAGAGCAGAGGAAAAGAGATAAACAAAAAGGTTTCACTTCAAAAATAAAGACACACAACCAGTGTGTAGATAAGTATCTTGGGCCAAGCCCTTCCTAAGCTAAGTCCTGCCTGACTCTAAGGATAAAGTAAACAAAAACAAGGCCTATTAGTATCACCACTAGGCTGCAAAAAGCTTAAAATGCAGTATTCTTTGAAAAGCAGAGATCTTCTTCAGTTAAGTAGCAGGAAACCATGTGCAGCTAGCAGCCAGGTTGAATGATCTTGTTTCTTCAACAGGTTGTAGTGATGAAGTATGTGGGGGGAAATCTTCATACTGTTCCTGGCTTACTATTTTTGTATATTGCTAATTTGTAGGACGAGATTCTGTTCCTAGAGTCCAACCCAAGAAAAGGAGGTCAGGAATCAATGATAAATCTGGGCAGTAAATTTGAACAAAGAAAGGTGCAATCCATAGGCAGGGGCCAAAGGTTCCATTCAGGTGACAGGAAAAAGGAGTGGCTAAGTGACTGATGAGAAGGAAACAAAGCGTGTACACAACTCAAGTGAATACTGATTTCATCATACCTGAACTAATGACCAGGTTTCACTGTGAACAACAACCTAAACAGAACAAAAGATTTGATAATCCTACTCAGCGTTCCTAAAAAGGAAATCTCCAAAGATTTACTGTAAACAAAAGGCTGGTCCTGTCACAAAATATGTTTTGGTACAGACGTCTCTAGGTAGAGGTCAAACTGTGGTGATGGAATTATTCCTTCTGCCTTGGCTGTAATAAGTATATTCTAGATCTTTTTAATAAGATCTGATAAAATCTGATAATTATGTACATTCAGCCTATTTCTAATAATAGTATGCCAATCACAGCTGTGTGTGTAGCCTAGAGATGTCTGTACCTTGGCAGAGCCCTGTTTTGGCTTGGCACTACACTCAAAGTCGAGGATTCCGGGAACACGTGGTTACAACAGGTACTTTTGCAAGGTAAGCGATCAGTCATGATAGAAGATTTGGTTTCAGAGCTGGATTTTTCAACATAACTTTTGTGTGCTTTTTCAGTGTATGTTGCAATCCCAATAGAGCCCTGGGAAAATCATAGTTTTTAAACCACTTCTGGAAGTACCTTAAAAGTGCTAACAACATATCTAATAAAATTACAGACTAATCTTGTTTTTGTTTTCTCCAATCTTCTGCAGCATTTCCTTCAATATACAGAACATTGCATGCACAGAACTTTCTTTTTACTTTCTATTTCTCTTCCAATGGTATATAATATTTCCTGCAAGAAATTTTCAAAAATGATGTCACAGGAGGATGAAGAGTAGGAGGCAAAATCTCAACACATGTGCACTCTTACTGAAACGGATCCCTAGAGCCTTTCCACAGTTATCTCCTTTGCTGGAACACGATGATTGCTGGACCATTTCTTCCATATGTGAATATAGCCATCATGGCTCAGAAGCATCCTGTGGGCCCCCTGGACTAGTCCAGTGGTGGACCTATTAAGACTGGTCCACAGGCAAGCTAACCCCACCTGCTCCAGTCCAGCCAGCAATGCTGCTATATGAGCTTCAATGATGTAGCTGCAGAGATTCTCATTGTTCCCAATGGGAGCTTCAGCATTCCAACCAGAAATGGAGGACCTTATGCTCTGCCCTCATTTACCGCATGTAACCTTTGAACAGTGGAGACAGGGACTAATCACAGTGAGGGGTGTTTGACGTTTGTGTCAGTAGTACCCTTTGCCTAATCCAGGGCCCCTTCTGTACTAGTCCCTATTTCATATTATATCCTGGAATAAGGGCATCCTGTCCATATGCTGGTGAAGAATATGGCAGGTGCAACCAAGGGCCTACCACAGTTGGCAACAACATGTGGACAGAAGGTATACATTCCATGATATATTCCAGAGTAAGGTCAGGTGCAGAAAAAAACCAGAGCAGGGCTGGTACATCTGCATTGCTACCGGTGCTGAAGTGGAACACCAGCGTTCCAGCCCTTGCAATATTGGGTGTTTTTCCACTGTCACTAGAAGTACCCATTAAGTACCCATTAATGGGTACAAAAATGCCATTTTGAACCCATTAATGGGTACTTAATGGTTACTTTGAGTGACAGTGGAAAAACACCCATTGACAACAACCTCTGACAGTGAAAAAGAACACTGGAGTAGAGGTGTGCACAAATGTTTGAAGGTATTCAAAATTTGATCAAATGTGTCTGAATGTCTGAATGTTGCCATTCAAATTCTAACTGAATATCCATAAATTAGAATTTAAAGATTTGAACGAATTTTGAATTTTGGATCTATTTGTTCAAATTATCCAGACATTCATATTTGCGCGGGTATGTACACAATGTGTACTTGCATATACGCATCTTTCCCGCATCCATACGCATTTGGATGGATCCGTGAGGGATGAAAATGGGTTGCATATGGACGGAATAACTATGGGATGCATACAGATGTGAACAGAATGTACAGATTCTTACAGGATGCATAATAATGCATATGGGCACATGCAAATGTTTTCAACATCCATAAATGCAAATTTGAATAAAAAAATTCAAATAAATAGACTCAAATTTGCTTAATTCAAATCGAAGTTGGTTAAATTTGAATTCTGAAGATTCAAATCAAATTTAATTTTTGGATATTCAATTCAACTTGAATTGAATTCCAAAAATTGCATCTGTGGTATTGTTAAACTGTCCACTTAGGTAAGTATGGAAATGGCCCTGAATATTATCTGCTAGGTTTCATTTCTCTGCCAGTGTTCCCTAGAGCTGATTCTTTCCACGTACACGGCAACAGAATGCTTTGGTTCATGCTATGGTTATGCTTTTGTCTCTAGCTGGTGTTTACCTTTGCTGCTTCAGAAATCTGAGCTATGTCCTCTGCAAATAGCTAACGTTCCTAGGTAATTGTGCGTTATCCCACTGATTGCAATGGAAGCAAAGCATACCTAGCTCTTGCTTGGAGTGATGCACTGATTACTGAGAGCAATTCGGGTTGATTAAGTGGCCTTTTCAAAAGACAAGCATCCCTTCTACGTCTGTGAAGCTACAGACATTGCAACAGGCTTACTGGGATCCATTGGATTTTCAAATGTGGCCCATGATGAGAAAACATAACTGTCTATGATGTAGTCTCTTGGCTTTAATGTGAGCCTTGTCTTTCAAACCGTTCAACTGAAAGTATATTTTCACAAAACAAAGGAATAGCGTTGGAGGGGAGGTATGTAGGCCATTAGTCCAACCAATTTCTCAACGAGGAATGGCACCTCTTTGAGTTCCTGAGCTCTGCACTGGAAACCTTCTGAGAGAGAAAGCCTAGAACCACAACAGATATGTAATTGATTGCTTTGTTAAGTAGCTCAGAATAACATTTTGGGGGTGCATCTTCTATTCATTAGATTGGATGAATAGCATACCTAGCTCTTTTCAGATGGACAATGTCCATGATCACACCCATAGTTGAAGATGTCTTCCAGCTATCTTCTCTTTGCATTGCTCACATTTTTCTCCCCTGGGATCTTCTTGAGGGAGGCCTGTGCTTCCACAAGCCAGTTCCTCCGGAGTCCACTTTTACACAGGACTCAATCCATCTTGGAGGGAGCAGCCCATTTTCTCTTGTCATGTGTAAGCAGGGAACACGGCTAGAGGGGCTGAACCATGCTGGGGTGGGCAGATCCACCTTCCATCCTACCCAATGCCCTCTCATCCTGCCCCTCATTCCCCAATTGCAAGCTTGAGGGTCCTGCCCATCATTTATATATATATATATATTGCAGTACACTGATAATGCAATAGATTAGGGATGTCCACAAATGGGTTTTTTGGCACTTGATTTGTAACCAATCAAATGTTAGAAAATTTGTTCAATAGATCCTCTTTGAATGTGGTAGGATTCTATTCAATATGAATTTATTTGTACGAATAACAAATGTTGCAAATATTCATGCACTTTCCTACAATAGATCACATATCTTTAATTGCTCTCTAGTGATTTTGTGAAAAACAGGGAGGGATTTAAAAAATAAATAGCCAGAAAAGCAAGAGTATCAATGATACAATTCTAAGGACAACGTATTACATTTTCCTTCAGCAATATGCAAGGGAAACAATGCTTTGTTGTAGTAAAAAGTCAGACTGGGTAGTGAAAACTGAAAAGTGAAAGTGCTTCAGCAGCTTTAGGGCAAACAGCAGAATACAGCCTCACATTTTTCTACAGGAAGGTCTGTGGAGGTAGAGTTTGCATGCTGGTTGGGATATGCCTAGACTGCATCTGTCTGGGGGCACAGTCCCATCTAGTCTGCCATCAGCACTACTCAACTCCAAGCACACCTCACTGCCACTTTTGATTGACAGAACTTTGTCCTATCGGAATGCAGGTGGTGTTGATGCAATCAGAGGGGTGGAGAACAAGAGTGGTGTAAAGGAGACTCGGGGAGATAACATAAAAGGTGTGAGCAGAGCAGCCCAAGCTGAGGACAGACTGAGGACTGATTATCAGGAATTGGGGGTGAACAGGATTAGGATGACTTCAGTTCAGTTTCTTAATGGGACGACCTATTTCAGCCAGGTGTGATCTAGGGATGTGCATGGATATTCGAAAATTCAAAAATCTGATTCGAATTTGACAAATATCAACATTCAAATTCAAATTGGATTTTTGAAAATCTGAATTTAAACATCCGAGCAAGTTTCAGATTTTTGAAAATCCAATATGGATTTTTGAATAATTCAACTGAATAGATCCGTTTATATTGCATCCGAATATCGGGTTTATTTGTGCTTATAACATGGGATGAAAACGGGATGGGTGCAAATGGGAAAATCGGATACGAATGTTGCCAAAATTCATATTTTCAAATTTGAATCAGATTTTTGAAAATAAGAATTCAGATAATCTGGGTTTGAATCAGATTTTTGAAAATCCGGATTTTCAAAATTTGAATTGAATCCAACATTTGAATATTCAAATCTACTTGAATTCAAATGCAAAAAGTGGATTTGTGCACACCCTTGGTGTGATCACAGCCTATGTCCACAGCTGTCTATTAATGGACAAAGTTTTTGCAAACGGTATCTGGATTTCTATCATTTAGTGAAACAAAACATCATATTAACTATTCACACAGTGAGTTTTGAATATATGGGCTTAATCCATTGTTGGCATGCAGAGGTAAAAATTATTGGATTTCAATGAGTATATTATAGAAGAATTCCATAATGGAGAAACATTTCACCAAGTGTCAGAGAAGGGAAATCTTTCACATGGAATGTGGGAGATTTATTGTAGTGTATTAACATATATGTGATTCTGAAAGACTATGACCTTTGAATTTGTCAAATATTGTGAATTTCTTTTTTAAAAAATGATAGAAAACTGGCTTCATGAGATGCTAGGCTTGCTACATAGATTCTTTCCTAAGTCTGTCATAGCTTGAAACAGTGTGGAGATACAAGATATTTTAGAGGACATGAAATATGCCTTCGGCAAACTTTTTTTGTCATCTCGTCTTGAAAGACGAAATTAATGCTTCACAATACCCACAGACCAGGTTTGGGTCTCTAGCACCAAGATTCGATCCAACTTTAGTCTGTCTTTGGAGTGAGAGGACATATCAGCAAAGTGACAAGTTGTTTTCTTTAGGTATTGCCTTATTCAGAAAACTCATCTTTGGATTGGATAATATGTAAAGAAAATGACGAGTCACTTTTTACTTTGAATTAAGGGACCAAGCCATACAACTTGAGACCAGAAATATAATTCATAATATAATATATATTATAATTTTATAATATTATAATATATAATATTATAAAATGTTATAATTAAACCAAAAATATCTTGTTTCCTCTGATCACTTTGATCCTGCCCAGTAAATTGTCCTTGCTGGTAGAGAATGAGATGTTGAATTTATTGGGTGTTTTTCCACTGTCAGAAAGTACCCGTTTTTGCATCCATTAAGGACCCATTTGGGTGTGAGCCAGATGATCCCATTTCCACCACGGCACCCATTTGGGACCCGATTGTTTTGACTGCCGCTGGGGAAATTCGGATCAAATGGGTACTTTCCGGCCTTTAATCTGGATTTTCTGTAGACCCCATTAATGGGATCTACAATGGGGTCTTCAGGCAGAAAATCCAGATTAAAGGGAGCCTGTTTCCACGCTTGTGTGGCAATGGGGTCTAGAGGAGGCTAGGGGGAGGGGGCACCCATGGGGGGGGAACCCCAAAACCTAAGCTTCGAAGTCTGTGCAAAATAGCTCTGGAGCATCTTTGAAGTCTGTGTTGATCTTCAGAGTGGTCTTCGAAGTGACTCCGAAGATCAGCACAGTCTTCAATGGAGCTGTTTTGCACAGACTTCAAAGTGACTTCATAGTAACTTCGAAATGACTTCGAAATGACTTCGAAGCCACTTCGGAAACTGCACCCCCTGTCCCCCCAAACACCTGGGTGACAAGCAGACCCCTCATGGGTAGATGCGGATTTCCAAATGGGTGCTCCGGTGTTTCCACGGCAGGGAGGCAAGCACCCATTGCTATTGGGTGCTAGACCACCCATGGAAACACACTGGGTACTTCCCTTAATCCAGATCTACCAGATCTGGATTAAGGGAAGTACCCATTCCTTAGATCTGGATCTTCTTAGATCCACATTAAAGGAGCGCGGTGGAAAAACACCCATTAACACATCTAGAGCCAAGCTAGAAAAAAGCAGGGGTGAAATAGACCACTGATTGTTTACATTATGTTAACATGGCTGGATTACCATTACCTGTTGATATGAAATTCCATAAAGAAAAAACCTGAAATTATTAATGGGATTATAGTACTTTATTTTTTTAGTTTCATTTAAAAAAAAAAGAAATTTTTTTTATCCCTCCCATAAGCCAGTATTGTGGTGTACTTCTGTGGAAGGGGGCTCAAAGCACTTGTTCCCCCCCAGTAAAAAAAGGCCTTGATCATGGTCCTATTTAAGGCAACAGCGACCTGCATATCAGTTATGGGAAGATGATAGGTTTTGGTTCTCTAATTTTTCTGGACTTTGTTTCAGCCAGGTGTGGACTGGAGAGTCTTTTATTGGGATCATAGCCTTGCTATCATCTAATCATCTAGGGGTGTGCACAAATGCAATTTTTAGATTCAATTCAATTTGAATCAAATATTTGAATATTCATATTTGAACGAATAGAGAAAAATGAATATATTCAAATTCAAATTGATTTGAATACATTCATATCTACTCGTACGAATATTTGATTTGTATTTGAAGATACGAATGTTGACAACATTTGTATGTGTCCGTACGCATCTGTATGCATTTGTACGTATCCTGTTTTCATCCTGTATGTATCCATACAAGTGCGTATAGATACGAATAAGATATATACAAATACTATGTAATATGTATGTATCAGTACACATACAAATGTCTGAATAATTCATATGAATGATTCATATTTTTGAATGTTTCAAATATTCTTGCACGACCCTCAAATGACCAGTTTCAGTTCATGTAAAACTATGGATTAATGGGACATATAGTTGATTATATAAAATGAATGAAAGAGGGGAGGACCCTTAAAGGTCAGGTATGAAGCCACAATGTCTTACACAATATGGTCTTAACAAATCTGTGGGTCACCTGTGTGATATACTGCTCTGTGCATAGAAAATTTTTGTATCCCTAAGTAATCAGTATCTTTTCATAGGAGAACTGCAGTGCATGGTCCTTCTCAGAAGTCAGTGATGTGTCTAATATAGAGTGGGATACAATAAGAAGTTCTATATTTATAGATATGATTAGTCTCTGAAGCTACTTTAGTTTTCTTATGCACAGTTAAGAATGTGGCCTTTTGAGAGGTGCTCAGTGTTGCATAATAGCATTTTTCTCAATCCACTTCAAAGATAAGCCAGAATGCTTTTAAGGAGTATTTTTTTTCTGGATTGCTATCTAAAAGAGCATCTTTACCATGATGATTGAATTGATATCAAGATTTTGCCATGCACTCCATATTTACTCAACTAACTGGCTTATAAACATGTATCTTGGTGGGTCAAAGGGCAAAACAATCATTAATATGGCATCATAGTCATATAGTTTTACAGCCTAGAGATGTGATCTAGAAGATTCATTCCTGAGGCATTTTCACACTACACGCGTTCCATTTGGAACGCGTGTAGAGCGGGAAGCTTAAGACAGTTCCGGACGCTTTGAGCATTCACACACAGGAGCGCTGGAACGCGTGTAAACGCGTTCTGGCGCGCCTGTGTGTGAATGCTCAAAGCGTCCGGAACTGTCTTAGCCGGCAAAGGCCGGCCGGGGGGGGGGGATACGGCTGCCAACGCTGCCTGCCATTGGGTGAGACCACCCAAGGGGCGGGCAGCGCTGTCAAGCAGCTGCTCTGCATCTTGCCGGCTGTACGGGGCCAGATCGGGCCCCGTGCAGGTGGCATGAAGATGCCTGGGCCCCCGGGCCCCCATCGCGGGGCCCGGGGCAAGGTCCCTATGGAGCAGGACCCCTTCGGAGATCGGAGCTCCTGGCTCCGGTCTCCGAAGGCTTCGCCCCGCGCCCCGATCTCGCCCATCTACGGGCTGCAGGCGCCTAAGTGTAGGCACCTCCAGCCCGCAGATCAGTCCCCCACCCCCCCACTCCCCGAAGCCACCACCCCCAACCACCCTCCAAGCCTGATCACACCCATCTTCGCTGTGTAGGCACTTACAGTGAGGCGCCTACACCGCGAAGATGATTCTCCCCCTCCCCCGGGGCCCTGGGAGGACACGCGCGCGCGCGACGCAAGACCTACCTGCTCGCTGTCCGGCGTCTGAATGAGGGGAGCATGCCGGGAGCGCGCAGCACGCAGCCCACGTGAACTGCTTGTCCAATAGGGGGCCTCGGCGCGCCACGGAAAGGGGCGGCAGGAGGCCGATGCTCCCAGGTCCCCGACTCCCACAGCCGCAATGGGGCCGCCAGGGCCGGGAAGGGCCTAGCTCACCCCCCGTGGAGGGCGATCTCCTTCCTTGCCGGGCTGCGGGAGGGATCCCGTAGCGGCGGCGAGGCTGGAGATGGCAAGGGGTCCTACGATTCGAATCGTGGGCCCCCTCGCTGCCAACCAGCCTCGCCGCCGCTGCGCGATCACTTCCACAGCCCGGCAACGAAGGAGATCAGCCCGACCGCCATCAGCTCCTGGGCCGATTTTCGGCCCATGCTGACGGGGGAGGCATGCCCGCGGCTGTCAGGGAGAAAAGCGTGCACGAACTCTTCTCTCCCCGAACGCGCCGGGACACCTCATATGCACCGGAATGGATGCAGAGTACTTTAAAGTGCTCTGCATCTGGAACGCGCGGAAGACAGCTCCGGACATGCCGGGACGCAAAGCCAACTCCGGCAATGCGAATGCCGCGCCCGGAGCTGTCTTCCACGCATTCTAAAATGGCGTGTGCGAAAAGGCCTCAGGCTTCTGCACTTTGCTTGCATAAGATTGTACATTCAATCCACATCATCTCCCAAACCATGGTTTGAAACACTGGAGAATCACTGCTACTTGGCTACAGGTTGGAGAGCCAGGCAGGATGCCTCAGAGGCACTGGGCAGCATTGGTCTTAAGTACCCTCTTCAAATTCTGGCATGCAGTCAGACCTTTGGCTTCCCCAAAACCATTGAGCAATGGAACAGGCAGAAGGCAGATAGAATGAAGATGGAGCTTGCATATGTTATGGTCAGTTATTTTAAATGCTGTGAGGACTGGATGCCCCAGCCAAGAACAGAGAGAAAATCTAGAAACTGGACAAGGAGCATGTACATGACTTAAAATCCAGGCCTTTGGTTAACTTGGGGATAAGGTGATGGTCAAAAATCGCCTGTCCCTTCAGGGCAAGTTGATCTTCAGGGCATCATCAGAACGGTACACCTATACATGGTTTAAACAAAAACAACAACAACAACAACAAAACAGACAGAAAGACAAAATGGCTCCAAAGCAGCTTTTAGATGGTACCATTCACACTCTACTGCCTCTAGTTTACACTAAAGGCCAGAAAATGAACTTCCAAAGTTTAGGCTGCTTTTGAGCTACTTCTAAAAAATAAATGTGGATTAGGGAAGTGCACGAATGTTCATAACATTTGTTATTCATACAAATTCATCCACATTCAGACATTTGTACATGAATCTAATGTTACAACATTTGTATATTAACATTCAAACAAATATGAAAGTTTTGGACATTTGTACAAATAGTTCAGACATTTGTTAAACTGGAGAGGTGGAAAAGCGGCTGCACCAGTCACATCTGCAACAAATCCATATTGCATTCGACATGGATCGAGAACAGATTAAAAATGGATTCATGACGGATTTGACGCTTTCAGAGCACAAGATATGCTACAGGATATGTATTGGATATGTATACGTTCATATCAGAAATGTATTTGTTTGTATCAGATACATACTTGTTCACATTGATACATATCGGGTATTCATATGAATTTGTACAAATACATTTGTAACAAATAGAATCCTACCACATTTGAAGGGCGTCTGTTCAAATAAATACGGATTTTCTACAGGCACTTGGCCACATGTGACATAGGCTGCATCCACACTAGGAATGTGCACCATTAGTGTGGATGCAACCTATGTCACATGTGGCCAGGTGCCTGTTCTGCCTCCCATCCAGTCCTCAGTCAGCTAGAAATGTCCATGTGGATGGGATGTCTTTTTCCTGAGTACCTTGCATTTTCAAAGAAGCACATTCTCTAAAGTAGTTAGTCCAAGTTTCTGCCTTAAGTATCCACACAAATAATAGTAAGGTGGCTCATTATTTTTATTTAACTATGGGGATCTGAGTGAAAAATACGTATTAAAATATATTTACTTTTCCTATATGTTTGAGTGGTCCTTTCACTGTAGTGAATAGATCAGGAGCTCCACAAACGCTCAGAATCTTGCCTGCAATGAATTGCCGGACTGGGACAATTATCTCTAGTACACTGTGTTACTCTAGGTCTTTTCTTGCTAGCCATGATTACATAGTAAGACACAAGGATTTGCATAAGTGTCTCCAAGCAAATTTAGCAGTGCATGGGTTCCAGGGGTAGGGAAACCTTCTATCTGTTCTCTCAGTATATGAGCTTGACAATAGGGCTGCACATGCAAAGCACAATGCCCTTTTAAAAAATATTTATGCTCCCTGACTTGTGAATATCTGGCTTTATAATGAGCAGAAGTATGAATGGACCTTCAGTGCTGTTACGGAGACAGTGCTTATCTGAGATACAACCAGAAACTCATTCTTACCCAAATTTAATTTGAATTAAGCAAATTTGAATCTATTTGTTTGAATTTTTGGTTTGGTTATGAATGTCGACAACATTTGTATGTCCCTGCATACATTTGTTATGCATCCCGTACACATCTGTATGCATCTGTTCATGTCCGTATGCAACCTGTTTTCATCATGTACAAATCCGTACAAATGTGTCCGGATGCAGGAAAGATGCGTACATGCAAGTATGCATTGTGTAGAAACCCCTACACATACGAATGTCCAACAGCTTAGTTGAAGCAGTAGGTAAGTTTGAAAGGTATTGTATAGCAAATTAGCTGAGAAGGCAAGCCAGCAAGGGGCGGAGCTTACAGGCTCTAAGAAAGGAGGGGGCTAGCAAGCTCCAGTGACTTGACCAATGAGAGACTAACAACAGCGGGGGAGAAGGCTTAAATAAAGGGGGCAAAAGGGACAGTTGGGTTCGTTATCTTATCAACTGAAAGGTTGGGATCCTGGATGGAAACAGAAATACTGAATAAAAGGTTTTAGTATCGAAGAGAAAAGTTCCTAAGTTGAAACTTGTTACCTGTTTTAAAGTGTATCAATAAAAGAAATTCTTATGTTCAAGTTGAACAGTGCGCCTCAGACTGTGGTTGCCTTGGTAATGGGGTTGAATACAAAGTATCTGAGTTGAACAGAGAGAGGATGCAGCCTATGCTAACAACTGAAGACAGTTGGAGAAGTCTTCTTATTTTCATTAGACAGAAGATTGGAACTAAATACATAAAACTTCACAGGGATTAGTGAAGCTGGGGAGGGAGGTTTGTCGCCTCAGGTAAGAGGAGATGTGATAATCCCATATTTTTTCCTTATGCAACCAGTTTTCATCCTGCATGGATCCGTACAAATGTGTACGGATGCAGGAAAGATGTGTACATGCAGGTACGCATTCAAATGTCCAAATAATTTGAAAAAATAGGTTTGAAAATTCAAAATTTGACTTTATGGACATTCGATTTGAATTTGAATGTCAAAATTTGGACAAATTAAATCGAATTTTGAATGTCTTTGAATATTTGTGCATATCCCTACTTGTGATCCAAAACTTAGCAGTGCATGGAACTTCAAATCAACTCTATGTGTCAAGCAGCGGAGACATCTTTAAAACTCTGATGTTTATGGCTGCTTTTGATGCTGGATTCCAGGAGCAGCTGAAAAGAATCATGGCCCAAGAAATCTACATAAGCTACAATCTTGGAAAAACAATTCAGCATGAGATCATACCATTTCTGTCAACAAAAGCCAAACAGTCAATTGTGGCAGCTCTGAAGTCAACAAGCTATTACACTGTTTTTTCTGGACGGCACACCTGCTGACATCAGCCATACTGAACAAAATGATTTCAATGATACATTTTGCAACAACAGAAGACAGTGAAAATGTCCCTGCAATGGTTATAGTCAGAGAGCATTTTTGAGAATTTATAGACACTGACGGTGCTCTGGGAGTTGATATGACAAAGGTACTTCTCAAAACTCGAAGCATACAGGAATTACAATAACTGACATCAGTGCTCAGGGCTATGAAATCAGTGCCAACGTGAAACAAAAGAAGAGAGGAGTGCAGACAGGAATTCAAGAATTAACCCCTGGAGCATTTTTGTCCCATGCACTTCTCATTTGTTGAGCTTGGTGGTCAATGACACTGCATCAGCTTTTAGTGAGGCTGCTGAATATTTTAATGCCATTCAAAGCACCCATGCGTTTTTTCTCTGCATTGGCTCACCCATGACAAATTTCAAAGCAACACATGAGAACATTCTTTCTGATACTGAAACTGCTGAGTGCCAGACAATGAGCAAAGTTGAGAACCAGTGATGAGGCTGAACCAAATACCCAACTCAGAAGATAGATATTGCCATAGCTGCCATTACGGAGGATAATGCTTTAGCCAAAACCTTTTGTGGGAGAAATGTGGCAGAGGAAAATGGAAAGACCACATTTCTGTGTGGCTTAGGACTCTTCTAGACAGAGCCAGTTTGGGGAAGCCGTGTCCCCGCCATCCAAATTTTGTTCAGTTTTGAAAACAAGAAACCTGTTTGCTACACTGCAGAGAGCAAGAGAGGGAGAAGATGGAGGGTGAAAACATGACAAAATGCACTCTGCAACTCACCTCTGAGGTATGGAACACAAGTAAAAAGATGGCATTAAAAGCTTGATTTAACAAAGGGTTTAGTTGGGGAGAAAGCGAATGAAAAATGGCGCAATTGCTCTGAATGTTCAGGAGGTCCATAGCCATGTTCAGAACTTGAATGGAGGTCCAACTGCTTTGAGGCATCTACTGATAGACCACATATGTGCTTACCATCAAAGTTCTGTGCCAAAGGATAGCAAGAAGGACCCTAAGTGTTGTCATATGAGATACTGTTTGGAATAAATCTCATAAAGAAGAGTCTTTAAGGTGTTGAGCTTGATGGCTTTAAGGTGTTGAGCTTGATGGCTTTAAGGTAGGGTTAGACAAATTTATGGGTGACAGAAGTATAAATGGCTACTAGAATGAATGCCTAGGTACATCTTTCAGGCTTGGGGGGAAGCAGGACGCTTCTAAGGCCATTTGCTGGGATTCGAGAGCACAAAAAGGTTTGTCCTCTCTGCTTGAGATGCCAATGAGCATTTGGTGGGCCACTGTGTGTGACGGGACACTGGACTAGATGGGCTGTGGCCTGATCCAGCAGGGCTTCTCTTATATCTGGTCTAATGAAGCAACTGGACACAGAAAAGCCATGCCTACAGTTTTACATATAAGATGAGGGGGTTGAAAATGTTCTGAAGAGAGTACAGAACTTGGCAGTCAATAATTTAAGAGTCACTGAAGATTGCATTGTGACTGAAAAATACAAGGTAGTCTAATAAAAGACAACATGTTACAGTTAAAATGTTGTGCTTAGTAATACAGGACAGCTCAAGGATACAACTGATCACCAGGAGAGCAGCAAGTTCCTGGAAAGCAAAGGGAAGTATGTTGGATCTTCACTTGAAATGCAGTAGTGACAAACAACTAGTTTCACCTGCCAAGAAAATGCATTCATGTAGTCGCCAGAAGTCAATCCCAATTCAGTGGCACCAACCTGCTCTTCACTAAACTTGAAGACCTACGCCAATGCCATAGAGCATCAGAGATGGCATGTGTGATACTGATATGAATTATTTGAGTGGTGAACTAAAAGCCGTTTCTGCAGAATGAGCTCCAAAAATGCTGTTCTGGAATACACACACATAAGATGAACATCTCTTCTGAAATGCTTTAGTTGTTCTGTGCATACTTCCAATATGTTCTGTAACAGTTGCAGATGTGAACGTACAGGTTCCCCAAGCTGAAGTAGTTAGTTAGTTATATTTAAACACATTTCTATACACCAAAATAACACAAGACATTCTGGCTGGTCTTGCAGACATTTCAACAGAGAATGAACTGGTCAAGAAGACTGTGGACCTTCTGAAAGTTGGTCTAATCTTTGCAGCCAAGAAGGCATGAAAAGCACCACTTTGCTTATTCAAACAGATAAAAATGCCAGTGTTTACTATGCAGATAAGAGAAGAAACGTTCAGGCATTTGAAGGTACTTAAAGATCTTGAGCAGAACATATTTCATACATAGTTCTCTTGGAAGAGGACTGTAAGATGAGTAGATCAGGAAGAAGGCAGAGATTATTCTAAGTTTTGTTGCAAGTGAGGAGTATGAAGGCATAATTTTGGCTTCTTCCTCAGTCAGTATTTGAGGTGGTATGTTGGTTGTGATCCACTTGAATAGAAAGTCAAGATGCAACGTGATAAACAAATAAATAAAGCAAGATAATAAGAAAAATGGGAGAAAAGTCCTTCCCTTCCCATGGGACCCTGTAGGCCTGGTATCAATCTTTGCTTTTTTGTCCTGTTGGATGGATAATCTGAGAGGTTGTCAGCTGGTGCCCACATCTGACATTCTGCTGGCAATTGCTACATTTGCCTATTACTTGGAAATCCTCTGCTACATGTTATGAATGTGAACCAATGGCTTGAATGCAGCTGAAGTCTTTAAATCCATTTAATACTACATGGGGGGAACTTAAGCACGTTTAACATTTCATTTGAAACTGATGTAATTTAACTACCTGAATTTTAGCTGAAATACATTTCTTTTTCAAGAGACTGTATAAGATGAGTTATTAACATTTTTGGCCAAAGAAGCACACTCATCCTCGATTAGCCTGCAGTGAGTACAACCTTACCTGATTGTGCATACACCTGTGCACAGACAAAGAACGAAGATCTATTGAAAGGTCTACTCCTGGCAATGTCAATGAACTATGGGTGCGATCAGAGACTGTAGGATGCCTTCAGATGGAGAGAGGAAAATGTGCAATTTTGTTTAGACTCTGCAATTGCCTCTCACCATCCCGGTCAAACAGCAGAACCAAAATCACAAGGCAAGCTTGGGCCCTTACCAGTCTGAGGACTTGCTCTTGTGATGGCATCATTTGTATGTCTGGGTAGTTCAAATTATACAAAATCCCTGGAAGTGTTGGAGCCAGTTTTGAGTCAGTTTTGCTCCATATATGTGCAGTGGGCCATCTCCACCAACATGGGTCTCAGAAGCAAACATCCACACAGGTAAGCCCATATATTATTCCAGGAAAATATACCCCTGGGACAATCTTTCACTCAGTAGAAATCACCCATTTGGCTATCTGCTCTTGGTGTGCCCCAGTGTATCTGTGCATCTCTTGGGCATCCTTATATTGGTCCTCTTAGGGCATTTATATAGTGCCACAGTATCAGTTTCAGCAAAACCTGAGATTATAAATCAGGTTTTGGAAGTCCAACTGCACACAATATTTCATCTCAATTTTTTTTTTAAGAAGCCCAGTCCATTTCCCTCACCCAGCAATATGATCCAATTGGCTATCCCTTTTTTCAGTCAGTGACATTGTTTTTTGTCTTTTATTTTTGCCCAAGCTCCAGCCCCCCAAATATGTACACCAAAAGCTTTGACCAAGTTTGGGGGTAAAAAATGCTTTCTGACCAGATTTTGGGTGTTTTTTGACTGAGCTCCTTTAATCCAGATCTAAGAAGATCTGGATCTAGGGAATGGGTACTTCCCTTAATCCAGATCTAGTAGAAGTACCCAATGTGTTTCCATGGGTGGTCTAGCACCCAATAGCAATGGGTGCTAGCCTGCCTGCTGTGGAAACACCAGAGCACCCATTTGGAAACCCAGATCTACCCAATTCTAGTGGAAACAGGCTCCCTATAATCCGGATTTGATGGCTGAAGAACCCCACTGTAGACCCCTTTAATGGGGTCTACATGAAATCCGCATTATAGGTTCTGAGAGATCCATATGATCCGGATTTCCCCAGTTGTGGGGGAAACAGATGTGTCTCTAATGGGGTCTGTAGTGGAAATGGGGTCATCTGGCTCTCAGCCTTAATGGGTCCTTAATGGGTGCTTCCATGGGTATTTAGTGCTAGTGGAAAAACACCCTTCATCTACTTTTCTGAAAATCCATCTTTGAGTTAGATAATGTGGTAGGAAACCAGCTTGTCACTTTGCTGATGTGTTCTTTACTCTGGAGGTTGAACAAAGGTGGATTAAAACTTAGGTGTAATCAAGTTCTTAGTGCAGATAATTTCCAAAAGCTGCAGTTGCTCAAACAAACATGCTCTCTTCCTTAAGGCCAAAGTCCAGACTGTTGGGTTTCTCTTTTCTCAGTCCCCACCCAGGCAGGCGTGGCTTGAATTCTTCAGATGCTTCCTTCAATGACCAAGTTCACTAAGCACACCACTGCCCAAAGTGAGCGATCAAGCCATACCAAACCTCCGAGGAAATGTGCATGAAAAGCACAGGTCACCACAAAGGCAGTCCCAGCACTGCCCGTGTCAGTTCTGAACACTCCTGTTTATTTTCAGTCTCTAGAATTTCCATTCTGTCCTTTTGGCTGAACCTTGTGGAACTTCATATGATGTTCCGTTGCATCATGGTACAGTAGATTAAATATCTGTCTTGGAAGCAACCAGTGATCACAGGAATGTAGCTATGGTGAAATGGACCTCTGGCCAAAAAAAAAAAAAAAAAAAAAAAAGTACAATCCTCAACACTCACAAAAGCATACGTAGTGAACATTATTATAAAAAATAAAGACAAAGCTCTGTAGCCAATTAAAATGGATACACCCAGACTGGCAGGGCAGTGGGAGTGCTGGGCACTATCCTGGCACAAAGCTGCTTTCTCCTAGCTATAATAATGCTTTGAGTCATAGGCTGTCTCCATTACACAGGCTGTGGTCACTCCTAAGGATTAATTCAGTTTCAGGCCACATTCAGAGCAAGAGAACACACCAGCAAAATGCCCAGTAATTTTCTTTCCACATTATCGATCCCAAAGGTAAAATTTATGAGTTATTTAACACTGAAAAAAAACCCCTGCTTGTCACTTTGCTCATGTATTCCCTCACTCTGAAAGTGGACTGAAGCTGGATTAAACCTTAAGTATGACCACAGCCACAGTAAAGAGATCTTGATCAGGCCCTCAGGGCAATAAGTGTCCATTGGAAACAATGGAAGCTGGCCTCATTTAAGGTGCCATGGCTATGTAATGGAGATCCGGATGTAAGGAATGGGTACTTCCCTTAATCTGGATCTAGTAGATCCGGATTAAGGGAAGTACCCAATATGTTTCCATGGGTGGTCTAGCACTCAATAGCAATGGGTGCTAGCCTCCCTGTCATGGAAACACCGGAGCACCCATTTGGAAATCTGGATCTACTCATGAGGGGTCTGCTTGTCAGGTGTTTGAGGGGACAGGGGGTGCAATCTCTGAAGTGGCTTCAAAGTCATTTTGAAGTCATTTCGAAGTGGCTTTGAATTGACTCCGAAGTCACTTCGGAGTCACTTCAGAGTCTGTACAAAACAGCTCCATTGAAGTCTGTGCTGATCTTCGAAGTCACTTTGGAGTCACTTCAGAGTCACTTCAAAGTTCAGTCTGAAGATCAGCACAGACTTCAAAGACACCCTGGAGCTATTTTGCACAGACTTCAAAGTGACTTCAAAATGACTTCGAAATGACTTTGAAGCTTAGGTTTTGGGGCTACCCCCCCCATGGGTGCCCCCTCCCCCTTGCCTCCTCTAGACCCCATTGCCACACAAGTGTGGAAACAGGCTCCCTTTAATCTGGATTTTCTGCCTGAAGACCCCATTCTAGACCCCATTAATGGACCTCATTGAAGTCTGTGCTGATCTTCAGAGTGAACTTTGAAGTGACTCCGAAGTGACTCCATTAATGGGGTCTACAGAAAATCCGGATTAAAGGCCAGAAATTACCAATTTGATCCGGATTTCCCCAGTGGCAGTTGAAACAATCGGGTCCCAAATGGGTGCCGTGGTGGAAATGGGATCATCCGGCTCACACCCAAATGGGTCCTTAATGGGTGCAAAAATGGGTACTTTCTGACAGTGGAAAACACCCACTATCTCCTTTAAACAGAGGCAGTCGAGTGAAGCAGCATGTTCCTTGAGATCCAAAATGGGTGAAAAAATCTCAGCAGGATTCTGCTTGCTAAGCAGGCACAGATATTTTTAAGGATCACTCATTGTGAAATGATCCCAAAACAGCAACAAAAAGACAACTTTAAACCAAATATATCTGTGACATAATGTGGCACCTAATAATTTAGTATACTTCACTATGGCTTGACAGCATTCATCAATAAGTCCTCCAAAATGTGTCTGCCTTACCTTATACACAAGGTAACTCACGGACAATCCTTCTGCAATAATAACATTACACTTTATATTGTGAGTGTCTTACATAATGCATAATGCATAACACTTCTCAAAAGCTAAACTCCTTAGGAAAATGTTTACATGCATTAATGCAAAGAAATATAATATCAAACTTATATGATTATATTCAAGAAATGATAAACCAATACTCAAAACAAAACCAGAAGAGACCTAGTAAGATCTGCATGGCACCACTGTGGCATTGTTGGTGTGCCATGAGGGTGCAAGCTGTCCATGACCCTGTGCATTCATGGCACACTCGGACCTGCACCCATCCAGTTGTCATCCATGCTCTGGTAACCTCCAGACTAGACTATTGTAATGTGCTGCACATGGGACTGCCCTTGAAGATGGTTTGGAACCTGCAGCTAGTGCAGAAGGCAGCTGCTGGATTGCTGACCGGGACAGCTGGCCAGAAGCACATCATGCCAGTCTTAAAAGAGTTGCACTGACTGCTAATTTGTTACCAGTTCAAGGTGTGAATTCTAACTTATAAGGCCCTAAATGACCCCGAGTATCTAAAGAAATGCCTACTCCCATATTGACCTGCTCGCATCTTAAGATTTGGAGGAGAGGCCCTCCTGGTTGTCCCGCCATCCTCAGCAACAAAAGGGGCAGGCACTCAAGAGAGGGCCTTCTTAGTGATGGCCCCTAGGCTCTGCAATAGTCTCCCCCTTGAGGTTCATCAATCACCTTCAGTGTACACATTTCAGAAGGCAGTAAGGATGCACCTTTTTACCCTGACCTTTGGTTAAATGGGAATGCATACTGTTATTGTTTTGATAGTGCTTGATTTTAAATGTTGTTACCCACCTGGAGACCTCTGGGTTTAGGTTAGGATAAAAATGTAAATAAATAAATAACTGGAGATCAGGAGTAAGCCCCCTGACTGTACTTTCTACAACTGTCAGAGGGCTTACTTGCCTAATTGTGTGGACCCAGTTTGGCCTGTGTTTCAGAAAGCAGTATGGTCAGTCCTAGGGACACACATGAATGGGTTTTTTGGCATTCAATTCATAATGAATCAAATGGTAGAAAATTCACATTCGTTCAAATAGATCCCCTTTGAATGTGGTAGCATTCTATTTGACACGAATGTGTCTTGATACAAATGCTTACGGATCCTGCATATAGATTCTATACAAACTTATACATATTGGATACATATCCTATACTAATGCATATGTATCAGATATGTATCAGATACGTATGCTATATGAATGTACACATATCAGTACGTATCCAATATGTGTCCCCAGTTTAATGAATGTGCGAACTGTTCTTACGAGTGTTCCAAAAGTTGTATCTGTACAAATGTTAATGTACGAATGTCGTAACAATCGATTCGTGTATAAATGTCCAAATTCGTATAAATTCAAATGAATAATGAATGTTACAAATATTCATTCACATCACTAATCAGTCCTGTTTCTTCAACAACAGAACGTTTTCTCTGGAAATAAATCCCGTTGTGGAACTTTTGGGTGATGTTTTGGGAATTTTTCTATGATATTCATGTGGCCAGAGATGGCAGCAGGCATGCAGTTACTATGCTGCCTCTTTAGGAAGATTGCTATGAATGCGGCAACCTATGCACATTTTGGTTAGAATCGAAATCAAGTTTGGGAAGGGTTGTCCCCATGCACTTTTGATTTGGTCTGATTTCCCCAGACCAAATCGCCCAAATCTGTACCAAACCCATACCAAATTTGGTTCTGGAAAAACCAAGTCTCGTCATGGTTTCATGTCCCAACACTCATTGCTTTGCGAGGCGAACCTGGATTCTCTGCTTCATTATTAGTCATTCCAATGAGTAATAATCATTGATTTTTTTATTTTTTTATTTTTAGTATCAATGGATTTTATCTTCTTGAAATCCAAGGTCTGTCAGAAGTTTTTTCCAGCACTACATTTCAAATGCATGAATTCTCTAGCACTCAGCCATCCTTATGGTCCAAACTCTCACAGTCATATGTTATTATTGGGAAAACCATCACTTCAGCTATGAGGACCATTGTTGGAAAGGCACTGTCTAGTCTTCTTCCCCAAAACATGTGTCTTTTACTTTTGTAGTTTAGAAAATAGGAGTATACAAGAAATATAAGAAAGTTCTGTCTCTGCTTCCATTCCCCCCACCCTCTATTTGACAAGGAGTGGTGGGACTGAATACCATAGACTTATTTTTTATTTTTTTAATGTTGGGCTTCAAGCCAGATTTTCCAGTCCCCTCTTTCACCATCAATGAGCTCCTTAGCCCTGCTTTACTTTCTGCTATCAGAGTGATATCGTCTATATATCTATAGATAATTTTCCTAGCAACCTTCATTCCATTGTTTTTACTCATCCAGCCAGGCATTTCACATGATGTAGATAAATAAGGTGAAAATGCACAGGCTTGTCATGTTCCTTGCCAACTCTGGAACCAATAAGTTGTTTCATGTTCAGTTCTAAGTGTTGCTTCTTGATCCACCCACAGATTCTTCAGGAGGCAGGTTAGGGTATCATAATTTGTTGTGATCTGTATAGTCAAAGGCTTTAGCAAAGCCAATGAAGTACAAAAATATGTTTTTCTGGAGCTTGCTTTCTCCATAATCCAGAAAATATTGGCAATCTGATTTCTAATTCCTCTGCCTCTTTGATAATCTGGCAGTTATTGGTTTACATATTGCTTGCAGGACCTTCACCATTACCTAAAATGAGCATAACTGTTTGACATTGCCCTTTTTTGAGATTGGAATGTAAACTGAACTTTTCCATTTCTGTGGCTACTGTTGGCTTTTCCAAATTTGCTGGCATACTGGGAGTAACACTAGAACAGCATAATCTTTTAGGATTTTAAATAGTTCCACTGGAATTCCATCACCCCCATCAGCTTTGTTGGCAATGCCTCTTTTCCAGGATGCCTGACTCTAGATTCATGGTCCCATCTCATCTTCATGGTTATCAGTGAGATTAAAATCTTTCTCGAATAGCTCTTCTGTGATCTTGCCACCTCTTATTTATCTGCTCTGCTTCTGTTATGTCCCTGCTATTTTTGTCTTTTATCATGCCCATTTTTCCATGAAATGTTCCCTTATCTTTCTCATTCTATTATTTTTTTCTATTTCTTTGCATTGATCATTTAAGAAAGCCCTCTTATCTTTGTCTGCTATTCTCTGAAAATCTGCATTCAGTTAGGTATGTCTTTCTCTTTCTCCCTTGTCTTTCCTTATTTCCTCAGCTATTTATAAAGCTTCATCCAACAGCCATTTTGAAGCAGCCCATCACAACAGTGCCTTAGGCATTCACTGGGCTCTACATTGCATGTTAAGAGCTAAAATCAGAGCTGGTCTTTGGCTCCTCAAATTCCATTTCTTCCTTCAGCAGGAACTGAACACCGGTCAAGAACTGAACTCTGGGTCTTTGGTGCCCCCTCCCATCATACATCCTACAAGTTCCATCATTAGCCGAGGAGACCCCAAGAGCCAACCTGTATGCATGAGCTCCTGGGAGAGATTTGAGTTGACTTTTACCCTTTCACCTCCAGAGAGGCACTGCTGTGTGTTGGTTCCTGTTGTATACTGGGCTTTGCACCTAGAATTCCTACTGAAATCACTGCTTTTGAACCTGTGGGAAAAGTACGTACCACCTCTGCACTCACAAGCTAAATTACTGAGCCAGGGGAGACCCAGATCATCTCTCATGTCTGAGCTAAATTGCTAAGCAAAGGCCAAGGGACACCTGATCCCCCCTCTAATCCCTTCAGAGAGGCTGAGTTCACCAGAATGTTTAGAATTCACTCCAGAGATCATGTGCCTTTTGGCAAAGCCTTGAGTTGTGTGTGCATATGTGCTTTTATCACATTTTGCCTCTGTGAGGATCGCCCTCTGATCAAGAGATAACCACAGGAAAGATATTAATTCTTACTGCCATCTTCTCTTGCTTCATTTCCTTTAGTGCTTTTCCTCTTTACTTTCGCTGTATTAACTTCATTTCTCTCCCTCCTTCCTTCTTTGCTTTTATTCCTCACTTTGGTCTCTGCCTTGCTTTAAGCATGAGAGACCACAGAAACTTTCACTCTTTAAAACTTTCTTGCTACAGGTTACTGCTTAATTATTTTGGGAACCTTGCTCTTCGAGTCGCTTTACCGTTTGACTAATTTGCCCATTACTGAATGCGTTTTCTGCCACTTGTTTCTTCCTATTGCTGTTTTCATTGCATTTGTTGCTTGCCATGTATCTAAAGGAGTGCCTTCTCCCATATCAACCTGCCCGTGTCTTAAGATCTGGTGGGGAGGCTCTCCTGGTTATCCCACCGCTGTCAGCAGCTAGGCGGGTGGGCACCCATGAGAGGGCCTTCTCGGTAGTGGCCCCCAGGCTGTGGAATGGTCTCCCTCTAGAGGTGCGTCAGGCCCCTTCTTTGCTTAGGTTCAGGAAGGTGGTGAAGACGTACCTCTTCACCCAGGCCTTTGGTTGAACGTTCCCTCCGCTTCTCCCCGCTGCAGACTCTACTGTTTTCTAAACTGTTTTTGTATTTTTTTAAAAAATTATTATTATTGTGTTGGACTTTTAAAATTTTGTACTGGTTTTAGTATTTTATACAGTTTTGATATGCATGTTTTAAATGTTGTGAGCCGCCCAGAGACCCTTGGCTATGGGGTGGGATATAAATATAAATAAATAAATAAAATGTAATAAGGTTATTTACTGTGTACCTTGTAAAAGTTCAACAAATTGTGTATTAAGATCAGCCAAATATTTCCCCTCCCTTGGGATTGGCTCCAATCATACTCAGTTAAACAAAACCAATAGTCCTGATGGCAATAAAGGAAGACTGCTAAAATACATGCCAAGGGCACTATAACACTAAAGTGCTGTTTTTCACACTGTTGTCCTGTCCAAGGCTTTACCTGATGAGCATGTAGGATTATGTCAAGAGGTGTGGTCTCCCAGTACACCAGTACATCAGTCCACAGTGCAGACAAAAAATTCTAGGGGGGTCTTCTGGCCCTGTCTATGATCAAGTGCAGAGAAGCCCTTAATCCCTTTCAGTGTGCAGCGTTGTTTTGTTGTAAATCTCAGAAGAGAGCCCACACTAGCCATGCTAATGTGAACAAAGCAGGCCTCTCTCTCTTCATCTGCATTGGGAAAAGTGGCACCCTTGCCCAGAATAGTGGTGTACTTCAGCACTGAAGTCTACAACCAGCCCAAGGCTGGTATGCCAGACCATGAAGGTGTGCCAATGGCATGTCCCTGTGACATTTGGGTGAACATTCGAATAGGTGCCACAAGAAGTGAGTTCGGCCAAAAAACAGCCAGGCTGGAAACTGTGAAGGCCAGGAACCTCAGCATTGCCTGTAGTGGCTCTCTGGGGCTACAGTAGAACAGGCTGTTTCTGTTCCCTGTTCTGCTGCAAGAACAACCCATTCCAGCATGTGATGGCTCTTTGTTCCAACAGAAAGAGTAAGTGCAAAAAAGTCTTTAGTGCCCATTTTTTTCCCCAGCTATCTTCCTGTTGCTATCAGAAAATGCTTGTGTTCCATGCTTGGGGGACGGGAGGTTAATGCAAATTTCATGCCAGTTTGAGCATACTCTGTACTCAAAATGGAGCTTGCATGGAGTAAACACTCACATTTCTTCTGGCCCACCTGCTCTGAAGTTTTTCAACACGCTCCTCTTGAATAATCTATCTATGTGTGGCTATCAAAACTACAGGAGACGTCTGGTGAGTATAGGGTTGTCACCTTTTCTAAAGGTGTACATTTATATGCTCCACTTGGGGGTTTTCATAAGAAAATGGATACCATTGTGAGAACAAGATACTGGATCAGATGAATCACTGGTCCAATACATAGGACACTTCTCTACCTACACACTGTATATTTGGTTGTGGATTTTATCAATAGTCTACTTTCAAAATATACATATTGTAGTTATAGCTTTCATGTCTTTTTTTAAAAAAAACTATGGCTGTTTTTGCACTAGCAATGAAGATCCCATTAGGAACCCATTAGGAACCTGATAGGTGCTCGATTGGTACGGATCTCTTACGAACCACCCGCACACAAGACCCCTTAAGGACCCCATCAGGACCCCATGTGCTGCACCCATGAGTGCTGATCAAATTCTGATTTAATGGGGTCTTTGGGCCCTTAAATCTGGATTAATGCTAGACCCCTTTAATGGTGTCTTCCGTGTGGACATATGGAGTCCTCACCATGGGCCTTTTTGCACATACTTCCCTTAATTCGGATTTAAAGATCTGGATCTTTGGTATCTGGTCCTCATGGAATCTAGTCCTTGAAGTTCTGCATCATAGTGAGGGCCCCATGCAACCTCATGGGACATCTAGCACCTAATGTCGATGGGTAGCACCTATCCTGAGGTTCCAGATTGAAGACGACATTAAAAGGGTCTAGTGTTAATCTGGATTTAAGGGTCTGAAGACCCCATTCAATTTTGCTGGCACTCTTGGGTACAGCACATTCAGAATGGGATTGTGTGTGCAGAAGGTATGTAGCTGATCCACACCAATTGCATACCTAATGGGGTCTTTGTTGCAAGGACCAGATTCCAATGAGGACTGTATCTCAAAGATCCGGATCTTATAAATCCGGATTAACAGAGGTAAGTGCAAAAACAGCCTATATCAGTGATGGCTAACCTTTTGAGCTTGGTGTGTCAAAATTCACAAGAAAACCAAGCTTAACTCGGGTGCTGTGTCACTTCTAGAAATATCCATAATTTTGTGATATTTGTAGCTCTAGTAAGAAAGTTATATTTTTGATATATGTATTTTATTAGAAGCAAAAATGAATAATTCTTTACATTTGCTAAATCTTCAATTGAAAGTTGGTATTTTGTACACTTCAAGAACAAGCAAGCACTACATGCCCAGGTGCCAGGGTGACCAGGTGCGTCACCTAAAAGGGCTTGGTGTGTCACCTGTGACACGCGTATCATAGGTTGGCCATCACCGGCCTATATCTAAGAAAATTTAAGAAATATCTTCTTTTTCTTCTGTCACCCAGCCCTACTTTACTAATCTCCTATTAGCAAATGTCCTGGTCTTCCTTTGCATTTTAACATACATATTTTACTTAATACTGATCCTGTTACGGTCTTGTGTGTCACTCAGATGTTCCTGTTTATTTAGATGTCGTTTGACATTTGTTTTATTTTGGTTCATAAACAATCTTGAAGATGTCACTATGTGAAGCTTTGGTAGAAAGGCTTTAAAAAATAAAGTGTACAGGGCGAGCATTGTGGAGTAAATATTGACAGGCTGAAACTGATGTTTGGCATTCATGTGTCTAACCAAACGTTGGTAACGATATGTAATAGTGGTAGGATGTTTTTAAGAGTTCATATGGAATTAGATCAGTGATTCTCAACCTTCCCAAGGCCGTGACCCCACAATGCAGCTCGCCATGCTTCAGGGACCCCAGGGGCGGGGGCGGGGCCAGGGGAGGGGAGGGGCCAGGGCCACTGGCATCGCGTTCGGTCTTACGCGACCCGCAACTCCTCCTTCGGGGGGGGCAACGCCGGATTCCAGTGGGTGAAGTGGGCGGGTGGCGAGGCGCCAGGCAGTGCTGGTCCTTCACCGACATCGCCGCCCGGCAGGCAGGCGGGCAGGCAGGCATAGCACTGGGCGGGC
>MTQE01000390.1:7309936-7324141 GCA_014337955.1 Aspidoscelis marmoratus
GGGGAGAAGAATAGAAAGCTTTGTCAGCCGCTTTGAGTCCCCTCAAATGGATGAGAAATATGGGATAGAAAAGCCCTCTTCTTCTTCTTCTTCTTCTTTGTTCCCTCTGATCCTGAGACACATCAGTTATAATGGTAGCTTGAATGAGCCTGGAGAGAGAGAATTTAAAGAACAGTGTATTTTTTTAGTACATATCAACCTAACCTTTCTCCCCCAGTCCCAAAGCTGAATTCCATCCCTTTGTGTGGAGAGTAGAGGCAGGAATTCCTGCTCATTTCTTCTTTGCAGATTTCATTCATTTGGAAGTCAAGGTTAATACAAGTGCAGAGAGTCGCAGGTTCAATTCCCAGCTTCTTCCCAGAAGCAGGCAATGGCAAACCACTTCTATGTCTTTTTCAAGAAAACTCCAAAGGGATGCCCATGGAGGTGCCCATGCAGGTAACCAAGAGTCAGTCACGACTCTGCTACCCGCAAGAACAACTTGACGTTAGTCTACAACTTAATCTTTCAAGGGCTATTGATCCTGATCTAACTTCTGCCTATTTCTGACGTTACAAAATCTTGTCAACCTAATTCGTTGCTTTCTTGTTTAACATAGATATCATCATCCCTTGTGTAATAATATGGCATGTAGTTCAAAATTTTGTTACGGAAAGAGTTGCTCCCTAAGGAAAACAGGGGTGAGGTGGGGAAGGATAGGGGAATTAGGAAAGTCCAGACTAGCAAACTATGCCAGTTCTACTGCAGATGACAGATGGTGTAACTGCAAGTTTCCAGAATCATATTAAACTAGGGAGATGACATTGCACTGAACGTGTAAGAGCATAGCTCACTAGGGATGGGCACAAATGTATTTTTGACATTTGAATTTGAGTAGATTCGAATGTCATAAAATCTGATTCGATTTGGATATTTAAGATTTGAATGTCTTAAAATCTGATTCAAATCAGTACGTTCAAATGTTAGATTCGTGTTTAAGTTGTATCTGTTATACATATCTGTGCATGCTGGAAAAATCTGTATGCATCCCGTATTATCCAGTACGCATCCTGGTTTAATCCTGTATTTTAAGCGCAAGATACTGATAATTTCTGGGCAGATTTGTATACAACAGATACAAATCTACACATTAGAATCATTCGAAAACCCGTATCGGATTATCAAAAATCTGTATTCGAGTTCGAATGTCAAATTTGGATTTTTGAAAATCCGATTCGAGTTTGAATGTCGAAATTCATCAGATTCGAATCGAATATTCGAAATTTCGAATATTCGTGCACATCCCTATAGCTCACATTTGACTGCACAAAAGCAAAACTGTACCATGCAATCTAGGGAGTCTATTAACAGTGGAAGCATTAGGCATACAGGGTCAACATTAAATAGGATTAACAGACTCTGAATAGTTGCAAGTGTAAACTCCCTGTGCCAACAAGCACATCAGTATTAGAAAACTGAACTTTGATGTTGTAAAGCCAATTTTATTCATTTTAATGCAGTATTTATTTGCGGCAATCACCTTTTGAGGAACAGCGAACACTTCTGTGGTTAGCATACCATAACTTCAAAACACAAAGCTCAAGACAGCGCATGGATGTGATTTAAAGTGTTCAAGATGCAGCCACCTAATGTCACTTTACTACAGACGTTCAGGGAATTTTCCTCTGAGTTTCAAAATAGGAGATTCCTGCCGTCCCCCCCCCCCTTTTGCTGTTGTTTGTGCTGCCTATGCTGACAGCTATTGAGTTACAAAAAAGCCGCTATGAAGACTGCTCCCAAAGAGAAATGGGCATCGGAGCAAAGTTCAGTAATATCAATATGCTGTAAAGTACTATGAGTTGGCTTCTGGATCAGACGGGTTAGCTTTGTTGGCGGTGGGTGAGGGAAAGGCATCCTTTGAGAGGAGATTCATGCAGCAATGCATAATAGCTCATCCTTTTGTGTGCTATCTCTTGCCAGATGGTGTGTTTGCTGCCTTCAGCAAAATATAAATAAATATATATATATATATAGTTTGAATGCAGACAGTCAGATTTCAAATTCTTAATGGCTTTTAGATACTCACTAGTAAATATTTTACTTTTATTTTATGTTTTTTAAAGTATATGAGTGTGGGACAGTCAGATTTCTCTTGTACAAAAATTCAGGCAAGTGTGCTCTATCGGACCTGCTTGATTTTCCTCCAAAGTGACAAAAAAAAATTTAAACCCAACAGCCAAAACAATTTTTGTCTCTTCTAACCGAACGAAGCTTAAAAACCTTATGGAGTGGCCTAGTTAAGAGTTGATGTCTCTTATCACAGGTTAAAGAGGGAACAGGAAGAAGATTCCTCTCCAGTATTATAATCACCCCAAACCCGACTCATATTATGATAATAGGAAATGGAAAAGAAAGATTGCAGGGATGAGATTTTTGCTATCTGGCTAGGAATAAAGAACAGAAAACACCGGGATGAAATCTTATTGAATGTCACTGCTGATGAAGACTGCCAAATTCTCTTTTCCATTGGCATTGTCCTTTCTGCTTTTGTAATTTCACGCAGAAACCAGATCCTTAGGTTTAAGTGGGTTGTTGTGCCTCTGTGTGTGTGTTAACTCTTCAGCCGTGTCATAGCATTTTGCTGCAGTAACGCTCACAGTTCTGTTCAGGCTTCTTTTCCGCTTCTTTACAAGGCTGCGCTACTCTCAGGGATAGTAGCAGGTTCAACAGACTTTGAAGTACTGTATGCAGTTGCGTGCATCGACATCTGCGAGTGTTTTTGTCCTGGCACTGAAAAATAGGTTTGAAAGTGCTTTTAGCTGGTCCATTATCTGTCAGGATAAGATGTTAGGCACTGTCAGCTTTGGGAGAGCTGGGATGCCATCTACCTTGGCCCACCTCAGGATCAGTCAGTCAGTCAGTCAGTCCTTAGGCGTTTTCACACACGGGGTTTTCGAACGCGTGCAAGACAGCCTCGAACGCGGCATACACATTGCCGCAGCGGGGCTTGCGCTCCGACGCGTCTGGGGCTGTCTTGCGCGCGTTCCAGATGTAGAGCACTTTAAAGGAGAGAAGCATTCGCTCATGTTTCTCTCTTCCTGACAGCCGCGGGCTCGTCTCCCCCCCCCCCGGCGCTGGCTGACAATCAGCTGATTGCTTGCCTTGCCGGCTGCAGGAGCCTCGGCAGCCGTCTCCCCGCCCCTTGCCGGCGTTTGCCGGCTAAGGCACTTCAGAATGCTTTGAGCATTCGCACACAGGCGCGCCGGAATGCGTTTACACGTGTTCCTGCGCTCCTATGTGTGAATGGTCAAAGCGTCCTGAAGTGTCTTAGGCTTCCCGTCCTACACCCATTCCAAATGGAATGGGTGTAGTGCGAAAATGCCTCATCTCTCGTCTGCCTGCCTGCCTGCCTGCCTGCCTGCCTGCCTGCCTGCCTGCCTGCCTGCCTGCCTGCCTGCCTATCTATCTATCTATCTATCTATCTATCTATCTATCTATCTATCTATCTATCTATCTATCTATCTGTCTGTCTGTCTGTCTGTCTGTCTGTCTGTCTGTCATGTTTATAGTTGTATCTTGCCTTCACCTGGGCAGGATAAAATAAACAATATGAGTCCCAGGGTAGGTCACAACATATGATAAATAAACATATTAAAAAATACAACCCATCCAACCCCTTCCCTCCCTCCTTCCTATCCTGAGAGGACTGCATTTGGAAGAACTAGAAATCAAAGGTCTGGGTGAAGAAGTATCTTTGAACCTGGCACCAAAAGCTATATAAAGTTGATGCCTCAAAGGGTATTCCAAGCCAGGGGACCTGCCGCAGAGAAGGCCCCCTAACGTGCGACAGTCCCTTGCACCTCCACGGGGAGTGTAAGTATGAGAAGGCCCTTGCTTTATGACCTTAAAACACAGGCAGGTGTATATGGGGAAAGGTCTACTTCAAATATCCAGGACCTGAGCCATGTAGTGCTTCATATGTCAAAAGCAGTACCTTGAAATCTAGTAATAAATGCAGACATGCCAAGCTTACCTCCATCTCAGGCACTACCTACACCTGCCAGTGATTGGCCCAGGACCCTGATGCTCCTATGTCAAGTCCAATGCACAAGAGAGGAACTCAACAGTCTTTGGAAGCAGCGTGCCTATGCCCATGGCAGTGTTTTAATAATATTCTTTGGTGGAAGTGCTTAGGTTTCAGATATCCTTGTTCTGGGCCAGGTGTGAAAACACCAATGCCTAGAGAGGAACAGACAATGTGGGGCAATTACAGTGAGTCATTGGGACAGCTTTGGGCTGGGATAGTGCTAGTCCAATGTGGAATAAGCATACTAGGGAGTCACTTGGTCTGGTCTCATTTCTCTTCTGAAAGGAATTGGGTGGATATGCATAGTCCCATTTTGTGCATGACAATCCCGTCCTGCTATATGCATTTGGATGTCTAGGCATACTACAGAGTCAGAGAGCTTGGAGTTTGAACAAGCCTTCCAGAGCATCCTGTATCATTATGCAATAATGCTTCTCCATAAGGATAAATGACAGTAGCCAATTTCTTTTAATGGTGTCATAACTAGGATAACTAGACAGATCGTTTGCTTGGAGGGCCACAATTAGAGCACAGTGGTAGACCTTTCTGTTATAAACATGGGTAGGTGAGAACAGTGCCCAAGACCATTTTAATTCATATTCTCTTATGTAGTCTGAACTTGTATGTGGATAGCAGGTCTCTATACTGGGATATAATCCAGAGTAAGGCCTAGTGTAGAAAGGGCCATAGACTAGTGACACTGAGTAGTTCTTTGGATCTCTTTTGCTGAATTTTAAATAAATTTGATCACTAATTTCATACTTCTAACTGAATTTTTTTTTTAAAAAAACCATACATTGGTATGTTTGACTGTGGAAAAATGCTCCTTGCGTTGTATGAGAATTCTCATTGCCTTAGAAGGCTGCAGGATAGGAGAGCAAATCGTCCGCAGCCATAATTCTCTCCAGTGAGTTTTGAATTTATATAGACTTGCTTGACAACAGGATCTATATAGTCCCTCATCAGTTTCCCTTCCATGAATTTCTCAGGTGATGCAGAAAACAAAACAAAAAACTTTTGAGTGCTGGGAGGAAATTAATAGATAACTTACATTGTGTAAATGTATGAGACGTCTTTCCTATCACCAAAGCAATATAGATTTGAGGACTAATTACCAAAACTGTGAAGACATAATGGCAAGGGACTCCTTGAAACTAAAAGAAAACTTCTCCAGTTTGCTCTGTTCTTAGGCTTTCATAAGATTTTAACCTGTGATATACATTCCTTAAAGTAAAGGACAGTTTTAACTTTCTGGAGGGGTAAAAGTGCCTTTACATAATATGTAAATAGGGGGGATGGCTAGAAATTAACCTCTAATGAAAAATTTGTGATGCTTATATTAGATAACACAGGATACGTATTGGTCTCATATTTGTTGTTTGTTTCCTCAGTGCATAAAACTTCACATCATTGCACTGATCTCAAGGGTGGATTATAATATAAGTCCAAAATACATATATAAACAGTGCAAGATATTGACCTGAAGTCATTGAAAAGTAATATATATAGCAGTCCAAAAACAAGTCAGAGGGTGGACCAACATAGCAGTGATGCCTGTTAGGGGAATAAGCTGGTAAATTTATTGAGAATAAAACTGGGGCCTATTTGTTTCATGTCCTCTTTTGCCATTAAATTAATTCTGGCTTTTATTTAAAATACAGTATCAGTGGATGGATAGAAAGCTGCTTCATGTCACTTGCTTGAGGTACCAACTGTGAGGGGTGTCAAAGTGGATGGTCCATGCATATGAAGACGGAGGCTATAACAAAATTTGGGAGATGACACAAAGGAGTTGATGAATTTTAGACCATAGGCGTCATGAAACACTTTAGACTGTGTGCGTAGAGTTAGTGAAAACTTTATTTTACTATTTTACTTTGTTTGAAAAGTGAGAAAAAATATTGGATCTTGTTAGTGGTTTTCTTGGGGCAGAGTTGACCAGAATTGACAATGATTTACTGACAATAAGTGAAACTATGGCCATGTTCACACATAGTTGTTTTTTTAAACCTGGTCAGAAGTGCCCCCATGTTCTCATTCCACTTCCAAATCTCCTTTTCTAGTTCAGAATGTTCATGAGATGAGAAAGGGTCACGCTGGAATTTGAACAATCCCACCTGCAAATCACTTCTAAAGAGCTTCAGTGTTACTCTTTATTGTATATGAACGCAGGCAGCCTTCCTTAACGGGTAAGGGAGATGGAGAAGGATTTGCTCATGATGATTACTTTGGACTTTGATCTTGGAAGTTGACCCTTGGAACTGAAATGTAGTTGTAAAAACACATGGCAGTGAGGAACCAACCACTGGAACTTTTCACAGGTGAGCTGGAATTAGGAAGTTCCCTATCACTTTCTGGATTTCCTGGATTTAAGTCTTGACTATTTTATTTAAAAGGTCCAACTGCTTGATTTATCAATAGTTCAGCCCTATGTAGTGTAGTACACCAAAGTAATGAGCCAGTTTGGTCTAGTGGTTAGGGAGCCGGACTCTTATTCTGCCCTCCCCCATGAAGCCAGCTGGGTGACCTTGGGCTAGTCACAGCTCTCTTCTGAGTTCTCACAGCCCTACCTACCTCACAAGGTGTTCTGTTGTGGGGAGAATAGAAAAGCTTTGTCAGCCCCTTTGAATCCCCTGGCCAATAGGGAGGGCGTGCTGAACGCATGTGCAAAGCACGCCAGGCCCCGGCAGCCAGAATCGGCCTGGCTGCCTGAAGGTAAAGAGGGGATCGCACGCGCTCGCCCCAGGGTGGGATAGAGGGGGTGTAGGTGAAGCCCCCCCTGGCTCAAGAAGCCGCAGTCCGCGGCTTCTGGGGCAAGGGGGAGCCCCGAGATAGGAGGCCCCCGGCTTGCCATGCTTTGCTCTGGAGGAGCCAAGCAAGGACAATGGGGGGAGGGCCCACTGAAGGACACTTCTGCAGTGTGGACACATCCTAAATGGATGTGTCTTGTCTGCAGAAACACCCATTAAGTACCCATTAAGACTACCTCTAAGGTAGTCTTCCCTTAATAGGTATTAAGGGCTGCTTAACACCCATTAGAGACCCATCGCGCGAGACCCAATGCAGACACATGGGTCTCTAATGGGTGTTGTGGTGCGGACATTGTTTTTAAAATCTGTCCTTAATGGGCACTTAATGGGTATTTAGTGTCCAATGCAGAAGCACCCTTTGTGTTGTACATCATTTTTATACCAAATGCATTATTTAAGTTTGTTCCGGACCTGTTGTAGTCATAGCTTAATTACCAGCAAGCAGATTAATCTTGTATTGTTTTTTTTAAATAGTTTTTAATCACATCTTCTTAAATAAGCTAATAGCTTTATTGTAAGTGTAAAAAGGCAATGGGAAAGCTGCATGAAAAATCTGGTTGAGTAGGAAACAATCTGTTGGTGAAAAGTCCATTTTCAGCCCAGCATTTTAGCATAACTCTTCACAGGAGTAAATACGTATCTATTTTTTGCAATATATACATGTTGTCCTCATACACAGTTTGTTCTATCTGCGTAAAACAAAATTAAAGTTACTATAAGCCCAGTTTCTTAATATTTCAGCCTTCATCCCTGGTTTTTATTTTAAAACAATCCATTCCTCTCCCCCACCTCTTCCTCCTTCTAAAGCAACTGCAAGGCTAATAGGGTGGAGAAGTCAGGAGGCAGGTAGGTAGGCCTGCCAGCAAGGTGGGACACTCTGATCCTGGTTGCTTAGGATAAATGCCAGTGAGAACACAGCATCTATTTAGAAAGAGTTCTGGCTCACATACCCCAAAAGTAGGGAATTAAGAACTTGTTGCTGGACTTAGACCAAGTTCAATTGCTTTTGATTGGTTTTGGGGAGAGCCAACCAGGGCAGAGGATGTATCTTTATCTGCTCAGTGGTCCTTTTGGATAGGATTTTGCAGTTGTATTACTGTATATTGGACCTTGGCTTTTAAGCTTTTTTCCTGTTTTATCATCTTCAGCCAGTTTTCTTCATCTTCCTTGAATGGTTAGGTAAGAAAAATAATGGGAACACAACATTACAAAGGAGCGGGGGGAAAGCCAAACTAATTCTAATATTATTTTTGATCCATTGTCACTCCCAAAACAGATGTAATTTTTTAAACATAATATTTGTTGGATCAGGAAACAATTTGGTGGTGTAGTCCAATGCAGGTATGGATTATAGTTGTTGTTGGGTACCACTGAGTTGTGGGTGACTCTTGGTTGACTGCCTTGGTATCTCTTGTGAGCCAGTTTGGTCTAGTAGTGTTTAAAGGAGCTGGGCTCTTATCTGGGAATACTGTGTTTGATTCTGCGCTCCTCTATGAAGCCAGTTGGGTGACCTTGGGCTAGTCACACCTTTCTGAGTTCTCACAGCCTCACCCACCTCACAGGATATCTGTTGTAGGGAGAAGAATAGAAAAGCTTTTTCTGCCACTTTGAGACCCCTGAAATGGGTGAGAAAAGCGGGATAGAAAAGCCAACTCTTCTTCCTCCACGAAGCCAGCTGGGTGACCTTGGGCTAGTCACAGCTCTCTTTCTGAGTAATCACAGCCCCACCTACCTCACAGGGTGTTCTCTTGTGGGGAGAAGAACAGAAGGTTTGTCAGCCGCTTTGAGTCCCCTTAAATGGGTGAGAAAAGCGGGGTAGAAAAGCCAACTCTTCTTCTTCCATGGGCACCACTGTACAGTTTTCCTGGCAGAGATACAGAAGTGGTTTTTCACTGCCTACTTCTAGGGAGATGCTGGGAATTGGACTGACTCTGCTTTACAAGCAGCTGCTTCTACCATTCTGTCGCCTTGCTTGTTTTAAAAGATTTGAGTAAATGCTCTGTCTAGGAATGTTTGTTTTGTTTTCAAGAATCTTCCTGATAGCACGCTATTTTTGGAGGGAATTTCCCACAAAGTACCACGAAACCACAACTCACATCTGCTTCCGCAATTTGAACTGAAAAAAAGAGAGGAAAAAAGCCTAATTTCTGTGCTAGAGAGCAATATCCTAATGGAAAAATAAGAATCTTGTCCGCAACTGCACATTTTGGTGTCATAGCGGCACAGCGAAATAATCATTCTGTGATTTATTTATTTAGATTCTTTCCATGCTTGTGGACATGGGTTTTGATCACATGGTATATATTAATTTTGTCACTTCAGCCCATGGAGGGAGAAATAATTTGGTGGATGCAATTTTAAGGCAGCCTCATCTGAAACCCATAAGATCTATGCTCCATTTTTTTAAAAAAATAAAATAATGTAGCATCATCATAGAATCTATTTTTTGTGGGGAGGGCTAATTCTGATAATATCTGTGCTTGATTACATCTGTGCCCTGAAGCTTGGTACTACTGCTGTTAAATTGGCCACAGTCCTTATGGTTCAGTCTCTAGTATAACCACATTCTGAGTAGCTGTTATTTTTTCCATGCACTTGAACATTTAGAACAACAAGTGGATTGGTGATTTCTGGATGCATGAATTTGGTCCATGTCTGAACAATAGATCATGGTAGGAACATGATATTTAAAAATTAGTTTTTGTGCATGAGTGTAGTCCATGATTTAGCGGTATGACATCTTCATGAGAATCTATGGCTCAGATCCCTGTGTTTGGAACATACTGGTATCACGAAATACACGTATCATTAAAAGAAACAACAAAAAAACTGATTTTTTTTAAAAGTGCATTTCTTACCTCATTCCTGTGCAAAAATGTTGTCTTGTGTCTTCCTTCTGTGCAAAAAGTTCCATTTTTAAATTTAGTGATATGTCACAGGTAGCAGGCTCTATTTCTTAGTACAGCTGATATCAGACGGCTATTCAGTTTGGGCCTCCTTGCATCGGAGGGTCAAAGGACATTTCTGAACTTATCTACAAGCCTATCTATGAAGGTTCCAGTGGCCTCCCATATGGTGCATTAGTCTAATGGAAGCCACACCTATCATTAGTACCTTCTGTCTGCATTGGACAGAGTTTAGCCCAGGCTAGGCAGCTAAAATAGACCCTGAGACCAGGACACCAGCAGATCTTTTTTTAAAAGGTCGACTGATGGGCCAGGGCTGCTAGAATGGAACAGGGGATGCATTTTGCCTGCACAGTGGATTGCACCACCAAAATGGATTGCTAAGAGTTCTGTAGGCCAGGAACCTAACTTCCTGTGCCACAAGAGAATATGAAGGTGGACTCTGAAGACTGTGTGATCTTCAGAGGCTGTGGACGGCTTGTTCTGGTACAGCTAGGTCCTTTCAGATGCTGGGTCATTCCAGTTTGACGTTGCTGGAATGATACAGCAAAGGTGAGAGCAGAAATGCCCAGAAACTAGCATAAATTGGAGGAAAAAATCAACCTATTGGCTTCATGAGTAATTTACTCTTCAGGAAATCGGGAAAGCATTCAGGTAGAATACAAGACAGTTTTTCTTATTGGGGCGATGCAGTGCAAGAGGAGCTTGAATTCAAGAAAAAACACCAGATTCCTTTTTTTCAGTGCAGCCTTGAGCAGTCAAATACCTGTTGGACTACAACCTGCATAGCTCCACGGCACTGACAGCGCTTACTGGTGATGTTGCATTCAGAGAATATCTATGGATTTAAATTTGAAACAGGAGACAGAGCTGTTTAAAAGTTCTGCTCTCTAACTTTGAGAGTCTACCTGCTCTTTCCAGTGAATTTGAACTCTCTTTGGAAAAGTGTGCTATCGAAAGGAAAAGACGGATTTATCTATACTACTGAGCCTTTCAGGAGACCCCGAAGCTCAACAATAATTATAGTGCATGTATTGCACATGAAAAGACAAGTTTTACAAATGCTTTAGCCGATTAATTGGTTGGCCAGCAGTTTATTTTCGTATATCGCATACGCTGATAACAGCACAACATTTGCAATTGAAAATAATGGCTTGCTTTGATGGCCTGTGGCTTAAATTAATTTGGCTTAACTAAAATTCTCCTGGAGTATCTGTATGTGTATTCTGTTGAAACATTTGGATAATATCTGGCCCATTTAACAACAGAACTTAAGATACTGTAAATATAAGTGCTCTCTCTACCCAAATAAGGCTGCGTTTTGACTGTCCTGAGCAAACAGTATTAACTGCAGAAGAAGTTCCTGAAAAGGAACTTCATTGCTGTGATCTTCAGATGGTATTCCTGTCATGAATAGTCTCCCCCTTGAGATGCATCTATCACCTCCATTATATACGTTTAGGAAGGCAGTAAAGACACACCTCTTTGCCCTTGCCTTCGGTTAAATGGAGATAAACTTTTCTCACTGGCAGATGCTGTTATTGTTTCAATGTTTTAATGATGTTAAATGATGTTTGATTTTAGATGTTGCTACCCGCCTGGAGACCTCCGGGTATAGGGTGGGATAAATATGTAAATAAATAAAAAAAAATGATGCTCCTTGTTGCTCAAAGATTTTGACATTCCAGTTACTTATGTATTACTTATTTCCGGATTATATTCAGGAATAGAACGTCTTCTGTGAGAGAAAACAAAAGATGATCGATAAAGGGCAAACATTTAATGTGATGGTGTGAACACAATAAAAGCTGTGACACCCTTCACAATTTGTGATGTTGTACATTGGGAAAAAAAAACACCTGTAGATGTCCCACATAATTTATAGCAAAAAATCTTTTTTTTTTGCTTTCTGTTTGCAGTTGCAAAAATGGAAGGAACAAGGTCTGTGGAGTTCCTGGCTACAATTCTTAGATTAAACTTGGTAGATCAAAAGGTGCCCAAGTTTGAACTGAAGTATTTATATGATTAGCAGTTGTAATGGATTCCATTCTTCTTAGTATTTTTGATAGTATTTGAATGCATTATGGCAGGAAGAACGGTGTTATGAGGGATAAAAAAAAGGAAAGAAGGGTAAGGGAAATTCTTTATTGGTAAAATAACCTTTAGAAGTAATCCTGTCTCGAAATCTTAGTAGTGATTAGAATGCAAATTTTGTGTGAGCTTTGGAAGTGTATCAACTAGTTAATTTGTGATAAGTCTTATCCAGGAGCTTTATGGCTTTATTAAATTAGTAGAATATTTGCATTTATTTATTTATTTATTTATTTAAATACTGCTTCTAGTTAAAATACAATTTCAAAGCTATGTACAAAGAATAAAACAGGTGAAATCATAATATTTAAAATCTCAAGGGTGGAGGAAACAAAGAAACAGACATTCACTTTGAAACAAATATTCACTGCATCCCACAATGGATGGCCTTCTTTTGTGCCAAAATTTATATACTGCCTTTCCATAAAAATGCTCAAGATGGTTCACAACAGAGCAAAATACGATACTAATTAGAGCAATAATGTGCAGTTCAAAAGCACAAGAATGAAAAATAGATTTTAAAATATAAATTTATAATAATCTTTATTGTTTACGACAGTATGCACAGCGATATACACCATATAAGATAAAACAAACAAAACTAATAAGTTATGCTGTCACAAAAATTAGAAAAATTAAATAGAAAATGGCATAATGCATTCAAAATACGTTAGCTATGCGCTACATATGTGTATGTGCTTATTAATCACAAAATGTGACAATGGAACCATGTTTGGTCTTCAGTGGAGAAGTCATTAAATAGGAGGGTTATATGGGCATCTATTTAAGAAAAATGGCTTTTTTGAGCTTGAATAATCTGCCCCCGCAATAATCTTATTGCAGCTATTCCAGTTGTTAGGAATATACCATGGGAGAAGTAACTTGTCAGTGAGCATAAGAACGTAAGAGGAGCCCTGCTGGATCTGGCAACAGCCCATTTAGTCCAGCGTCCTGTCTTGACCAATTGCCCATGGACATCTCAAGCCAGGGACAAGGGCAAAGCTGCTCCTGATCTCGAATTCCAGCAAATGGCCTTAGCGGCATCCTGTATCTGCAACAAGAGCTACCTGAAATGGATTCCGCCAAGGTCTGAAGTGGATTTGGAGTCCCCTGTTGCTGCTTCAAAGCTGGACTGATCTTTGGAACTGACATGGGGGCAGAAATGATAGACTGTTTTTTCTGGTGTGGCCTGTCCTGTATCAGAATGGCAATGGTAAGGCCGAAATGACACCTAGTTTGGTCTAGTGGTTAGGGAGCCAAACCTCTTACCTGGGAATACCAGGATTGATTCCGCCCTCCCCCATGAAGCAGCAACAGTCACAGCTCTCATCTGAGCTCTCACAGCTCCACCTATCTCACAGGTGTTCTTTTGTGGGGAGAAGAATAGAAAGCTTTGTCAGCCACTTTGAGTCCCCTAAATGGGTGAGAAAAGTGGGGTAGAAAAGCCAACTCTTCTATTGTGTTAATGAACACAACTGTATGGCACAGATTTGGATTCTTTTGATTCTCAAGGATTTAGATCCTAGTAAAACAATGTGAATGCTTTCACAAGATCTTTTATTTCTTAAACTTTCTCTTTTTCTGGCTTATTTCCTCCCCCAAATATTCAAATCTTACTATATTTCCAATCAGTCTGTGGAATGATTTTGTTGGATTGTAGTAGGCCTATTCACACTTGGCTTTATTCTGGAATATATTCTGGAATAGGGACTTGCTGTCCATATGCTAGTGCAGGCTTCAGCAGGCCCAAAGTGAGGTCTGCCAGAGTCTGCATTAGCACGAGGACCACACACCCCTATCCTGAGATATATTCCAGAAAAAGGCCAAGTGCGAATAGGCCCTGGTACTGCATATTCAAACACTGGGAGTTTATTTGGTTGTATCAGCACAACCTTCTGATTATGTTGTACTGCACACATGAGCATGTTGTTGGTGCAAAGCTGTCTGCGTGGTGCACTTCCTATATGTGGAAAACTACCATCAGTGGGAAAGTTTCAAGGCTAGTTTTCCCCCTGACCTACAGGAGTTCTAAGCATGGGAGGGACTAAAATTCCACTTCACCCCAGTAGAATCCAGTGAGTGATGGATGTGGCATGTAGACAGCTGCGTTGTCCTTTTTTGTTCACGGAGAACATAGGTGGTCATTTGTAGGATCTCCTGCATTATTTTGCTCAGCACCGCTGGAAGGGAGCTGTGGCCCAACAAGACAAGAAATGTCTCAGGTTCTTATTCTACAGGGGGATTAGGCCTCAGCTAAGGAAATTGCTTTCCCTCTTCTGCCAGAATTTGCTGCCGGAAGAGATGGTAACAGCTACCAGCCTAGATGGCTTTA
>MTQE01000390.1:7324245-7339229 GCA_014337955.1 Aspidoscelis marmoratus
GACAAATTTATGGACGACAGATGTATCAGTGGCTACTAGAATGAATGCCTCGGTACATCTTTCAGGCTCTTGGGGGGCGGGAAGCAGGATGCTTCTAAGTCCACTTGCTGGGATTTGAGCTCAGGAAAAGGTTTGTCCTTGTCTCTGCTTGAGATGCCCATGAGCATTTGGTGGGTCACCACGTGCGACGGCATGCTGGATTAGATGGGCTGTGGCCTGATCCAGCAGGGCTTCTCGTATGTTCCCTTTCAGGCACTGTTATTGTTTTTAGTGTGTTCATTTTATATTTTGTTTTTATTGCTGCAGCCCACTCTGCGACCCTCAGATAGAGGGCCGGATTAAAATGCAAATAAATAAATATGCCCCTAGTCTGGTCCAATGATGGTCCTGTACAAGTATTTTGCATTGAAATGCAATGAGTATATGTGATAAAAGCTGATATGTTAAAAAGCAATTTATGAATAAGTAGCATCAACCAAAATCCGAGCCCGTTCTGAATAAAAACACTAAACTCCTGTGGAAGGTTAAATAAAGATGGCATTAAAATTCCAGGACATGAATATATTACCACGTATATATTTCTCTCGCAATTCTAAATGCATTGAATTTTGCTTGGGCAGTTCAGAGCTGGTTAAAATGACTTTCACACCCATCATTTTCTATATGCTGTGTTTTCTTCCTGTGCTTCTGATATATATATATATTGTCTGTATCTCTGCTTAGAAAGTCCTCTCTGGTGATTTCAAGAGCCTGCACAAACCAATACACCTTCAGAATAGCTAAAGATGAGGGGGGGGGGGAAACATTTAAAAATGTTGGCCACAAAATTGTAAGGAAATCGTTTTGCCAGATATTTACTGTGGTGGGCACGTTTGCGAATTCTAAAAACTACTGTGAAGAAATGAGTCTCAGCTTCTGTTTAAGAGTTTAAGGTCAAATCTGACCAAATCCTATTCACTTCCCCTCTTAATTCTCAGATAAGTGAAAGCATTCTTTGTTGGACCACCTTGTTGAACCACCACTGAACTTTTTTCCTTGCTTACTAGCTTTGTTCTTTCTTTTGTTCTTTTGTCTTTTCATTCATATTTTACTCAGTGTATATATAAGACCTTTGGGAGTGGCTGGAGATTAGTAGCTAAGAAAGTCTCTAGAAAGTATAAGGTCAAACTTTTGGCCTCCAGCATCTTCCCTGAAAAAAGGAATGGCAAATCAAGAAAACTTCACACTAGGCTCTCCGTTACACGATTAAGGCAGCTCTGGGACAGAGGATACGAATTGGCTGGAGGCCGGTTCCCTTCAAAATCATCCCAGCCTATCCCGGAGCCGCCCTAATCGTGTTCCGGGTGTAGAGCACAAAGTCACGCTCTGCATGCCTTCCCGACCGTCCCAGGCCATCCCACAGCTGTATGGGAGGCAGAGCATCCACACCTCCCTCCTGGACACCTGTGGTCCCCGCCCCCCTACTGCTGCTGTGGCCCAAAATTGGCCCACCAGCTGGCATGAACATGCAATTAGCCTACCTTGCCGGGCCCGGGTGCTCCTCACACGCCCTGGAGAGCGATCTGCCACTCTCTGCACAGGTGTGCACGCCAGTAGACCGACCCCACACTGATACGTCAGGTCAGTGTGGGGCTGGGCTACCGGAGCGCCTGGCCTGCACAGAGAGCAACACATTGCTCTCCAGGCTGCGCAAGAAGCACCCTGGGCCTAATGAGGTGAGACATTGTGCACATTGGGGGTGGCGTTTGGCAACTAGGGGTTCACTGCCAGCTGCTGCAGTCCAATCGGGACTGCAGCAGTCGGTGGGGCACCCCCTGGTTCGGTCTTCCCCCATCCCTTGGTGCCCCCTGGGACCACCCTCCACCCAGGGCCACAGGCCTGCCCAGGGACACGCGTGCACGGGAAACTTACCTGCTTGCTGCTGTAGTCTAGACTGGCAGCTTGGTCAGCGGCGCTGGGCGTGCGCTGCCAGCTCCGATTGACCAGCAGCCCATGCCTGCGCAGAATGCCTGGGATCAAACTCAGCATTCTGTGCAGGTGTGCACCAGTAGACTGACCCCGCACAGATGCATCAGGTCAGCACGGGGCTGCAGAGCGTTGCCGAGCAGGCTGGGAAGCCCTGCCTCTGGGCTTGCCAGTCCGAACTCCAGTGACGAGGAGGTAAGTCGCTCTCGTGCATGTGTCCAGGGAGGCGCGTGGCCTGGGTCGGGGGGTGCCTGGGTTGGGTTCCTGCTAGCTGTTGCTGACCCAATCGGGTCAACTATAGCCCGCAGGAACCCAGGAACAAGACGGGGACCAGCTCACTCACCCCTGGCTCAATAGGGACCCAATGGTGACAGGCCCGGGAGGGGCGTTCTGCCCCGGCGCCAGCCTTTCCGGGTTAGGCCACGCAGGGGTGGATTACCCATTCACACCTAGGCAGGTAGGGACGCGTTCCCACTCATCCCTTACCTGCCTAGGTGCGAATGGTTAATCCATCCACGTGTGTCCTAGCCTTCGTGCACTACAGACATTCAGTGGTAGTGTGAAAAGGCCTCAGGAGATCAGCCAACCTATTTGTACTGACCAAAAGCAGTACACGGCTTTTAATTCTAAAATAAAATAAATCAAAAAAGATAATTCCGATTCTACTTGCTACGCTTTTATATGGCATCGTGCCTGCTCTGTATGTTGTCTTCCAGAATTCAGTTTCTGTAAAAACGCTTGCTGGTCTGGGAAGGATGCCTAGAATTCAGGTCTTCCAAATTTACCAACTTGGGAATAACTGGGAATTTCCCGTTTGTTCTGATGGTAGCCAAAGACTCTTTTGGGTTGCCAAGTACAAGGAGCCAAATCCTTCCTCTCTCAACTGGACTTGTTTGCACTGTGTGTATCCATGCTTGCTGAGGCTGTTGTGGCTGCATACCATGGGAGTTACTCCCAAAGAAACTACCCTGTGATTTTTACTGGCTCAGCCCATGAAATTTTTCAAGTAGCGAAAAGGGTCAGAAGTTAAGTAAAATTAAAGTAAGGGAGGAATCAAAGAAAAAGAGACTCCCTCGATAGCAGGGTCCTTTCAAAGTATTTATTATTCAGTTTTAAATATTCCTTTATTGTTCACATAGAAATAGCCAGCTGACAAAAATAAACAATGAGAACAAAGATGAAACTACTTAAAATAATAATTTGATTAAAGATACAGTAAAAGGGCAGGATAAAGGTTGAGGGGGAAACAGTAGGTACCTGAAAAGTGTAATTGTTGACAGCTCACTATATGACTAATTTCCAGGTGGCTTTAAAAGAGGAATTAACAACTAACTATTAGTTGCCAATAGAAGAAGAATGAGAAGAGTTGGCTTTTCATACCCCACTTTTCTCACCCACTTAAGGGGGCTCAAAGCAGCTGACAAAGCTTCTGTTCTTCTCCCCACAACAGACACGCTGTGAGGCAGGTGGGACTGTGAGAGCTCAGAAGAGAGCTGTGACTAGCCTAAAGTCACCCAGCTGGTTTCGTGGAGGAGTGCAGAATCAAACCTGGTATTCCCAGATAAGAGTCCGGCTCCCTAAAACAGAGTGGCTATTGCTCAATGGTAGAGCAAACTCTCTGGAAAGCAGAGGGTTGCCAGTTCAGTCCCCAGACTCTTCTTGGAAGTGGGCAGTAGCAAACCACTTCTGTTTCTTTGCCAAGAAAACTGCATGGGGATGGAGATCTTCCTATAAAGCAAATTCCTTTAACACAGACTCACTATTACATGTCTAACAAATAGCTGCTATGCCTCTCATTAAGTGATTCTCTGACTTGCTATTGCACGTTTTCCTGCCAAAAGTTTGAAGTTAGCATGCTGGGACCTTCATCTGGGTCCAGCAGCAGCTATTTTCACGTTTGTTTTTGTGTGGTGTTGAAAGTTTGTGTCTTTTTACGAATTCTGGCAAATTTTATATGCCTTTTGATTGCTGTTGTGTGCCTTTGAGTCTTCCTGAGTGTTAAGTGTGAGGAATGGGGTGGATCATTGATATATGTGTGTTCTGTGGGTTCCTTTGGCTCTTCGGGTGGCCTCTGACAGCTTTCTGCTTCTGTGTGGCAGGGAAGTGGCATCAGGGTGTTTTAGGAGTGCAGTCTGTGGAAGAGCTGTTCCTTGTTGTGGGAGAGCCTGGCATCTGTGTGCATGGCAATATGTGAAGAAGCAAACTGCTTGGAAATCAATATGATGAAAGGGTGGCACTTTGCCTGCACTCTGTGTGTCATGCGTTGCAGCCTTGTCTGGATGAGCACTGATGGAGGCAACATTACTATATCCTCCCTGAGGGGACTGATGGAGGCAACCATGCTCCCTGAGGGGGCTGTGTGATGCCCCTTTCATTGCAAGCCCCCTTTCCTACATTGACTTGCATTGAGAAACATTCCATATTCAAGACAATGAAACAATTCAGTGGAGTCCTCAGCCATCCCCTAAGCCTCAGATTGGCACTGAAGTCCATTGCTCTGACAAAGTAGATTCTCATTAATCGACATTTCCCAGGAAAGGAGCCCTAGCATAATAGCAGGATCTACTGTACAGCATCAAAGCAGGAGATTCAGGAAGTAAAAGGAATATTTTTTAAAAAGGTTTTCCTACCATTGAAGAGAGCAGCGTGACAAGTGCCAGACTAGTCTTATTTGGAGCATTCCAAGGTAGGGTAAAATCCACATGGAGTCTACTAAATTCATGGAAAGGGCTTTACTACTAACAGTATGCTGTGTGAACATTTGGAATATCCCATCACAGGGGGCTTTAATCAGCAAATCTAAATTACAAGACTGAGGCCACATCTATTCGACTTGGCCTCAGAAGCTTTTCCAGTGCCTGTAGTACAGTGCACAGTGGCAAGTAGTCCCAGGTGTGAGTGCACCGCTGGGGCGTCAGCTGGGTGGGGGCAAGTTTCTCAGAGTCTGTGCATGAAGAACAGTTTTGAAGCCGCTGCCTTGTTTCCCGAGCCTTCTCTTCCCTCTGTTTGGGCTCACTGCTGAATGTAGCAGTCAACTCATGAGGAGAGAGACCAGTGACCAGGGGCCTTTGTGCCCTCGGTCCCGTAGTTTGCATGGAGTACGCTCCCAGGTGGAGCATCTGCACTTGAAGGGTCTGCTTCCATCTCAGAAGTGGCCCCTTCTGTGTAGGGGTGTACTGCACACAAACTGTGGTAAAGCCCGTCTGCACTTCTGTGGTGCTGGATGGGTCTCCTGAGTTGCTGCACAAGCGCACTTGCACCTCAGATGACCCCAAACACAAGTGTATCATGCCGGCCTCTGAGACAAAGACAAAACATGACAGGTAAGTCTGTGGACACGTGGGGGGAGGGGTGGCGTGCGCTAGCATTTGTGAATACACATATTAGTACACACCAGGGGAAGTTCACTATCCCCATCCCCTGGATGAAATGGGAAGTACAGACTTCCCCTTAGCCAAGTACCGGAGGAGGCGGGAAGCTGTTTCAGCCATGCTTCTGTAAGGCTACCAAAATATAGGTGTCGCCCCCCTCCACCCAAGGCTGTGGGGTCAGTATACAAAACATACAACTCGTCAATTTTTGATACCACCAACTCTGAATCTTGCTCCACATTTTGTAATTAATTACATATTTCTTGCGTTGAGTGATGGCACACAATATATTAGGCAATTCATCACTGCTAGTGTGAATCATTGGGCTACTTTTTACCACGGTCCCCTGTTAAAAGTTTGGTTTAAAGGTTGTATTGTGGTATTGATAATATTAGGTATTGATGAAGTTATGAATGCAGAGTAACACTCAACAATTTCCAAGTTATAGCCAATACATTTTTACCAACTCAGGCTCAAGTAACTCCATAATTGCTTTGACTCCGAGTCTTCGACCCTTGACTCCGCAGCCTTGCTCCCACCCCCAAATGTCTTCAAAATGTTAGTGAAGCTGCTGCCTGAAACTGATTTAATAGAAGAGCTTTCTCCCAAGTGAACAAGAAAGCTTTTTTGAGGGGAGGGGGTGATTCCTAGACTGCACCTATGTGCCATGTTTAGTTCAGAAAGGGTCAGGTTCCATTGCTGGTTTGTCAAATAGTGCATGCTAGCATACATATCCATCCTGAGTTAAATGGCCATTTAAAGCGGTTCTTTCCAAACCAGATTTTCCAGGCTTGAAAACAGTTGTTTGCCACTTTGCTTGGATCAGCGTTTTCCTCAACTTCTGGTTTGCAATTACAGGCAGTTAATTCTGTACAAGGTTTCACAAGTGTGGCTATTCAGTACGCAGAAGTAGACTTGATTCCTTTTTCAAATATAATGGGAACTGTGTAAAAATTAAATCATTGCCTGTAACGGACGTGTTAGTATGTAAGTGATATTACTTGTATGACTGGTAGAATGATCAGGTAAGAGGAAATTTGGAAGAGATGTCCTTGGGTGTTTCCCCACTAGCTTGACAGATTAGAAACACTTACCTTGAGTAGCTTCCACACTGCAGACTGGATTGGAGACACTTTGCGGAGGCCGCTTCCACATTTCGGCACACAAGATCCATCTTAAAAACAGGCCTCGCCACCGAAATCAGATCTTCAATCCGTCACTTTGCCTGGATGCGTGCAGAAGCCGGACATGGGCATGTGCGGAAGGGTCCTGCTTCTGCACATGGCCAGGCAAACAGACGGATGTCCCTCTGGCCGCCATGTTTGGAGTGGCGGAAGCAGGGCTGCCTGCCTCCGGAACCCCTCCCCTGCACACCTGGTGCCACCGGAAACACACAGTAACTGGCATCTCACTGCTCCAGTCCCACGGCTCCAGGGGCGGCGTCGGCGGCGCGTGAGCTGCAAGACTTTTGGGACGGGCGCTGATGCATCCGCACAGCACCCACTCCATCCGTCCTCCTGGATCCGTCCTCCCCACACATGTGCGGACGCACGGGGCCCCTTCGCACCGTCACTATTTGTGATGAATCCTCGGGAGCAGGGATGGCCAAAAAGCAGATCTCGGTAGCAAATGCGGAAGCTTCCCTTGATAATAATAGAGCTTCACACTCACTCCATAACCTGGCTCATCCTTGCCCCTCCCTTTCTATTCTTACAGTTATTTTTATAAACCTCACAGTTCGTTTCTGCTTGAGTTAAATGTGCCTGTGCTTGGAGCATTAGAATAGTTTGGCCCTCACCCTGGAGAAGTGTTTTATTGCTAAGGCCTTTTGAGCACACTGATCAGTGCTATGATTTGCAGGAAAGCAAACCTGACTCTGAAGAGGACCTCTCTGTGATAAATTGCTTTATATATGACAGCTGCATGCGCATTATGGTGGACCTCAATTTCACTCTGGCATATCTAGGACTCTGAGCCACTTTTTTTTAACCTCTGACAACTCCATTTTGGAATATCTAATCACTTCTCATGTGGGGCATTTTGTTTTCCCCTGCTTCTGTAAGGGGAATATATGTATGCGTATATGTAGGCACTTATGCAAAATTTAGGATTTTGGACTGCTTTTTGAGTTGCTGCTTATAAAGTTAGTTTGTAAACTTTACATCAGAGTTTCTTACCTATATAAATAGAGCTTGGAATCTTATAATTTTTAGTTCTTTCATTGTTTCATTTTGTTTCTTATAGTTTTTATGGTGTTTTTAGTGCTTTATTTTGTATACTGCCTGAAACTGCAGTGAAGAGTAGTATAGAAATTTCGTAATTGGCTATACTGTATATTTGGAGTGGTTGCCCTGACTGTAAATGAATAAATTGTACTGATATATTATTAAATGCCTATTTTCTTAAATATTTATTTTGGAGTTCAAAGTATCTACAGCCCCCTGAACCGCTCATAACCTTGCAGAAGTGATGAATAATATAGTTCTTAGAAATCTTTTATTAAGAAGAAAGAAAGAAGAGTTGGCTTTTCTATCCCGCTTTTCTTACCCATTTAAGGAGACTCAAAGCAGCTGACAAAGCCTCTGTTCTTCTCCCCACACCAGACACCCTATTAGGTAGGTGGGGCTGTGAGAGCTCAGAAGAGAGCCTTGACTAGCCCAAGGTCACCCAGCTGGCTTTATAAGGGAGGGCGGAATCAGACCCGGTATTCCCAGATAAGAGTCCAGCTTCCTAACTTCTAGACCAAATTGGCTCACCAGCTATCACATGGCTAAGCAGAAACAACCTAGATGTAATGAAAAATTTGGCCAAGATCTCACCTATCTTCCATTGCCTGTTTTTATCTTGCTTACTTTGGATGTAAACGATTAGGAAGTTATTTTGGGTAAGGCTCATAGAATATGAGGACTCTGCGAGAATGTAGAAGCTGTAGCAAATTATCTACTCTGTTATATATAGTTAGGATCCACAGGAAGATGTTCATGTTGTTGTGTACCCAGCTTGGAAGGGTCTGTATCTGGAACCATACAAACACATTTGTGGATAGTGCATGTGTGATGCGTGACTGCATCATGCTGTGATGGCAGATACCAGTCCTTATATTTCTTTAATGATTTGTATGCTCCCTTTGCTGTTGTTGCTGGGTTCCACTGGGGCATGGGTGATTTCTGGTTGGCTGAATGGGCATCTCCATGCAGTTTTCTTGGCAGACGTACATAAGTGGTTTACTATTGTCTACTTCTGGGAGAGGTTGGAGATCGAAATGGCAACTCTCTTTTCCCATGCAGTTTGTTCTACCACTGAGCTGCAGCCACTACTGCATATTACATTTGCCCTTCATCTCATCTGGTCAGCTCAAAACACTGTCCAGTCAGTGTATGTCGTAGGGCTGTTGCGTTTGTTTTAGTGCCCTGCTAAACAGGTACAGTCAATTGACTAATTGTCAAAGAAGGGATTTCGAAATGCCTGTCTTTGGCCTTTCTACCACACTTTACTTCGTCGGCTGTATATCTGGTTGCTCTGACGGTAAACTGGAAGGTGTTAGCTTTTGCAATTGTTGGTGTCACTCAGTATGTGAAGGCTGCCAATGTGTAACTGCTGTTGATCAGTTTCTCCGTTAGCACTTCTCTGTGTACCTTTGCTTTTAGCAATATATCATGTACAAAACAAGACTTCTAAAAAAATCTGCTTTAATTACAAAGGAGTAAAAGACATACTGTAATATGAGCTGCTCCTTTAGTGAAATTTCCTCCTCTGTCAGCTTTTGTATAAAGGCAAGATGTAAATTGGATGGATGGATGGATGGATTCTGATCCTTGGGAATCTACCGTATTTTCCGGCGTATAAGACGACTGGGCGTATAAGACGACCCCCAACTTTCCAGTTCAAATATAGAGTTTGGAATATACTAGCCATATAAGAAACAACACCCGGCGTATAAGACGGCCCCCGACTTTTGAGAAGATATTCCTGGGTTAAAAAATAGTCTTATACGCCAGAAAATACAGTACTTGCTTTAATGATTCTAAAATGTGGCATGGCACCCTCACTTTTCAACATGCTCACATGTCTTCAAATTTTTGTCCAAAAAGAACTTGCTGTTCTTTAGATTATTAGCAACATCTGTTCCAACATCCTGCTTTACACAGTGGTCCACCAATTGCTTCTGGGCATTCCCAAGCACAAGGCAAGGCAAAGCTCTCAGCTGCTCTTGACCCACTGCAAATGGCCTTCACTGTTTCTCCAACCTGGAGATAGTACCCACACATCAATTCTATTGGCCATTAATATACCTATCCTCTATGAATTTCTCTAATCTTTTCCTAAAGTTATCCAGGCTGGTTGCTGTCACCATCTCTTCTAAATTCCATAGACCAATGAGCCTGAGGGTGAAAAATTATTTCTCCTTTTGATCCTAACTCTCCTCATCACCTTTATTTGTGGCTTTTATTGTAGTTTTATTGTAGGGGCATGCCTCCATGTCTGCTGATCCAGTCACCACGGTTTCATTTATCCGGGGTCAAATAGACCAGCAGCCTTCCACCCTGCTTTCCCCCTGCCGGCACCATTAGGAAATAGCACGGAATTGTGCACGATTTCCCATGATTCCCCGCAAATCTCGCACGATATATATCCGCGGTTTCCTGTAACTGCAGCTGGAACTGGTACCTATCTCCCATGAATATGGAGCCACACCTATAGATAGTTTTTTTTATAATTTTTAGTTCACAACCAACTCATGTGTAATTATTTTAGGCCCACAATGTGGGACATATTTCTGTTTCCGAACCAGTGTGCGCTGTCTGATAGGTTAACAACTGCCATGAAGGTGGATCAAATGTTCTAGAAGATGAGGATGTGGGCTTCAGTTTTTCCTTGGGCTTCTCTTCATTATCTGAACTATCAAAAACTTCAGAAGCAGTATGGAATGCATGCATACGGTATTACAGAGTATGTAGGTATAGAAATCTGCCTGATACTGTAGAAATCAGCAAACAGTCTGTCTAGCTGAGTCTTCAAGTGCTCATGTGGTACTTTTGGGCTATGTGCTGGGTGGCCGCTCCAACATCAGGATGCTGGACTAAATGGGCCCTTAAGCTGATCCAGCTGCCGCTCCTGGTTAATGATGGGTACCTAAGAACTTAGCCAGGCTCTCTCCCTGGTTTTGTACATGACACCACCCATCTTGGAATGAGTTTCACTGTGATGTACTGCCATGGGTAAGAACAAAGCATGGGTGATAGAATTATTAATTGGCACCCTGCGAGTTTCCTAAGAGGTGTCAGATAGCTTTCAACAGTCATATGCATAAATGAGGTAGCTCCTCATCCCCCTAAGCACTCTGAATGCAAGAGCATGAGATTCAGTTGCAAATGAAGAATATGTTGGCATGAAGAATGTCAGAATGAATTCATCTTGGAACAGTGCCTGTGTATATTTGAGTGGCAGTGTTTCACACCAAGGAAGTCGGGTAGTAGAGCGGGAGGAAGTGTAGGACTGAAATAAAGGGATGCTGACCTTCCCACTGGCAGAACATGTGTGTTATAGGGACAGACTGAAAAGACAATTACATCTTGGCTATAGCTGGATGAAGTACTTAGCTAATGATTTTGACAACTGAGGTGCCTCATCCCTTGGGGTTGCTTTAGCGGTCTTAGCTATGGCAGCTTTAGGTTTTGGTCCAAATGGAAAGCAGAAGCTGATTGAAAGTCTGAAGTCAATTACACGGGTGTCCTCTGAAATCATATTCCACGATGACCTGCTGCTCTTTCTCATTTTCTAATCTCAGGTTTGGCAAACGCAGGTTTAAAGTGGAGCTTGAGAATACCCATAAGCATGTGTTCACCTTGGTCCTTGCCATTTTGCTTGATGTGTCTCATCAGATTAATCTTCATTCCCTTTTAAGGAGTGTAGAACAGAAGGTACTGTACACCACAGTATGAGCTTCTGCTTTGGATTTCTCCACTGGTAGATGCCGATCCTGTAGAAGCAAGCCAGCGTTCAGATTTTTCTCTTATTTGGGAACTAGATGAGGCCGGGCATATGGTCTCCAGCATGCATATCGCAAATATTCATCTGATATGCATCTGAAAATAAATCTTTGGCAGAGTCTCCTTCCCTTGCTCTTTTGTGAACCACAGAAAGCAGGAAACTGTGTAGTGTAATGGATAAAACATTGGCCCAGGAGATCGTAGACAATGGCTCACTCCTTTGCTCAGTCTTGTATTTACTAATGTTCAATATAGCCTTCTTCACAAGACTGTTGTGAAAATGAGCTTTCCTGGGGAAGACATTCTCATGCAAAGAACAGTACTGTGAAATAGGATGTGCGCTATGTATTTTTGACATTTGAATCGGAGTAGGTTTGAATGTCATAAAATCCGATTCAGATATTTAAGATTCGAATGTCTTAAAATATGATTCGAATCCATAACATTCGAATCCATAACATTCAAATGTTAATTTGTATTTAAAGATACGGATGTCGACAACATTCTCATCTGTTATACATATCTGTGCGCATGCCAGAAAAATCCGTATCCGTCCCGTATTATCCCGTATGCATCCCGTTTTAATCCCGTATTTGAAGTGCAAGGTATGGATAATTTTTGGACAGATTCGTATACAACAGATACGAATCTACACATTTGAATCATTCAAAAATCCGTATTTGAGTTCAAATCTCGAAATTCGGATTTTCGAAAATCCGATTTGAGTTAGAACGTTGAAATCCATTGGATACGAATCGAATATTTGAGTTTTCGAATATTTGTGCACATCTCTGCTGTGAAACTGACGAGTAGCGGTGAGGTATGGGTCCAAAACATGGTTCAGTGAGATCAAAGGCAGATCTCCAACTATGGTTGCAATTCTTTTTTGGCATGCTGCTGATTCAGTTGTGTGGTTTGTCACTGAGAGAGAAAATAATTTTCTCATATATTTTTTTAAATGGCCAGTTGAATCTGCGCCATAAAAGCTATTTCCTACTTCTCTTGAAATTATTTGGTACGCACTGTAGCCTTGCTTTTTACCACAAAGACCATTAGAGTTGCACGAGTGACCATGAACAACTGTTAATTTTTCTTTCTCAAGTTACCTTCACATTGCTTCATCTGATATTTTTGTGTTATAGAATAACTAATTAAAGTACATTTTGAACAGATATACAAATATTTTTTTTTTTTTAAAAAAAAAACTCCAAATATTAATCTGAGCTGATCAGTGTGTACTTCATATTTCAAAAGTAAAACTGGAAAGATGGTAGAGTAATTATTCTTAAGCGACGTTGGGCAAGTATCTTCTCTTCTGCCAAAAGAAATCCAACTAAACTCAAATTTCATCATCCATGTTGCCCATTGAAAAGAAACATTCTGTTAGATTTCTTTTCCTTTTATTTCTATCCCTGTTCGCATAGTGTTCCATTTTTTCTCCCACCACTATTAGACATATGGCCAAATTGTGAATCTAGGGATGGCCCAAGGTGGCTACAATAATTAATGAGCTGTTTGAAAATTTATTAGCATCTGTTGTTCTAATTTGCTATTAAGCACAGCTGTGGGTAGGAAATTTCAAGTGTAAGATCCAACTGCATGTATATTCCCCCACCCCTTTGCTAAAGGGTTCATTTTCAGCGTTAATAAAGTAATTGTGCTATCAAGCAAGTTTGTATTTGGCACATTAAGGTAATAATTTTTTAAGTATATATTTAAGTTGTGTTCCATTGGTTTACAATTCATTAATCTTTCTTTCTTTCCACTGTTCACCCAAGGTCCTTGGGGCAGGTCACAGGGTAAAACAACAGAAAAATCAATACAAACAAACAAACATTTACAGTCACAAGCCCATCTTACATACAGTAAAAAATAAAAACTGACTTGAAAACCAAATAGCATAAATAGAATTTAAAGTCGGTAGAGAGGATTTAGCAATTTATAAATCATGAGTTAGAAGAAGAAAACTGGATTAAAATGTTTATAAATGCAGAAATAATAAAAGACATAAAGACATACGCAGTCTTCTGACTCTGAAGAACTTTAAAACGGGACAGAATTTTTAGGAGCCAAAGGTCCTTATAACAAGGTATCAGAATTCTGTCACCCTGGTGCCATTTGTTCCCCAGAGAAGGGACTGTCCTTTCTAAGCTATTACCTACCCTTTGCATAGATCAAGACAAATGCAACGTGCAGCATATATAATTACTCAATATACCCATAAATGTATATAGATTGGTCACCTTAGGATCAAAATGCATTGTATGCAGCTATTTTGTCTTGGTTGTTGGCTCAAGTAGAACTAAAATGGAACAGAAGTGAACTGCATAAAGATTCACAGAGTGGTCATGTGCTTCACGCATATACTTCTAGGAAACCTAGATCTATGTGGGGAGCAGATGTGCCCCTGTGGTGCACAGGAATGATGCAGTCCCACCCATGAATCCTAGAATAATCATTGAGGCTGTGTGGAAGAGAGCTGTTGAGTCCCCTGCAAATTTCCCATAGTGCTCATCTGCTCTTCCCGTGTACCTCGGCTCTGTAGGAGAGGTGGGATTGTTGGGCAAAGCACCTAATAGTCCTGGCTGGGCCTCTCTGTGTGGTCCACTTCTACTGAAGTTCAGTTTATCGCAAGCCTATACGTTATGATTTGCAATGCTGCTTTTATATCATTCTGCATAACAAACTTTTGGAGCCAAAAAAAACCCACCTGGTTTATTAATTCTCTGTGTGTAGGGTAAAAATTGCAGCGTGTTAAATTATATATGAATACTGTACATTAAAATCTGAAACCAGGGTGAACAGATCAGTTTGAAAAATGAAACCAGAGGGTGACCGTTGCTTTTTCTCTGTGTTAACATCATTTTGGCCAAAGGCTCTTGCAGACAGAAGTGGCATTTTTTTATAACTCCCTGAACCATTTCACGTACAGAGCAAGGCTCTCCTAAGGTGTGCAGTTGTGCGCACAGCTGGAGAATATGAGGTTTACTTTTGAGCTTGGCACTTCATCCGCATGGCTCACTTTTTGCCAGTATGTTTGTTCAATTGCTTCCTAATCTTCCCCTGCTGTTTCCTTGCCAGCTGTCTATTCACAAGCTTACTTCGGAGGATTTTGCCAGCAAGCTTGTGAATAGGCAGTCAATGAGGAAACTCTCTCTCTCTGTGTAATATGAGCACAGTGTGAGCAAAAGGTGAGCCCCCTTAGCTCCCTCCCCCACTTAGAAGGGACATTGGTACGCAATCTTTCTTTGACCCTGAGGGCGTGGGATGCCTGACCAGAACAGTAGTGAGCACACTATCATATCCCAGCTGCAACCAACATTTCCACCACACATTGTGAGCTGCCACTATTGTACCTTGGATCTCACAGTCTTGAGAAACCAGACCCACCTGAGCAAGAGCAGGTAATTTCCGATGAATCACTGGAGAAGAAGAAAGGCAGAGGCTGTAGCCCTGAAAACAAACAGTGTTCTTCTCCACATGCTTTTTTAACCTCATTTTCTAGGCCCAGTAGATGTCTTTCTTCCCTTAGAACAGTGATGGCAAACCTTTTGAGCTTGATGTGTCAAAATCCACAAAAAACCCAGCGTTACTCGGGTGCCATGTCACACATCTAGAAATATCCATAATTTTGTGATATTTGCAGCTCTAGTAAAAA
>MTQE01000390.1:7348207-7362980 GCA_014337955.1 Aspidoscelis marmoratus
CCCTTAAATGGGTGAGAAAAGCGGGGTAGAAAAGCCAACTCCTCTTCTTATTCTTCTCATGGGTCACTTCCTCTAGGCTTGCCCCTGGACCCCATTAGCGGCAGCACGCTTTGCAATCCTGTCTTCAGTGTGGAAAGGGCCAGTGATAAAGCAAGAGTGTTCAATGACAATGTGAGGAAATGACAATGCAGGTGTCTATGGAATTTCAGGAGCTCAAAGGGGAAAAATAAAAATTGTGCCAAGCAGTATCAGATTGCGAGGGAAAGTGTAACTGAATACATAGCCAGGAAGAACCTGTTCTTATTCTAATTTAGTTACTTTTTTCCCTGCATGTGTACTCATATTCTGAAGATGAAAAGTTCTGAGCATCATGACTTGAATCTGGACTGGTGGTTCCCAAACACTGGACCGGCTTTCCTGATTTAGTTGAGAAAACAAAGGGAGGGAGGGTCTCATCAGCCTTTAATATCCCCTCCCTTGAAATTTCTTGATGACTATTCACATAGATCTATGAGTGCTTTTATTTCACTCCCTCTGGGAGAGATGAACAAATATTGCCTATCAAAACTCCAGTTGGTAATAGTAATTCCCCAGCGTGTTGATCAAGTATTCTTTAGTGAGCTGCAGAATCGCTATCAAGTGATCCTGCTTGAATATTTTATAAGTGAAGCCTCATGCAATTATTTTAAGGAACTGGATGGGTCACCAGCACTACCAAACTTTATAAAAATACTTTCTTCCAAGTTTGCCTAGATTACTTTAGTTTATATATATACAAAGAGCAAGAAGGTTTTTCTTCTTAATTCCTGTAGCCTCCTTCTGCAGGCTTTGTTTTATTTTTGGGTGGGGGTAAGGAGGAACATCAGGGCTTTTCTGCTTCACTGGCTGTGAATATAACTAAGCACAACGAAATAGAATACGTGCCTAATATATAGTGTTTTCCAGGTGCAATAACTGTACTTTCTAAAGTCAGCATCCTTTTCCCCAGACTGACTATGTAAGGAGAGTGTGCTGAGGCCAAGAGAATGGCTTTTCTGTGGCTGTCTGTGCTCAAGATTGGCTTTGAACACTGGATTTCCTGTTCACAGCTACATCTCTTAATCATTATGTGTCACTAGCCTAGTTCAATAAAGTGTTAGAAAGAACTGGGGCTGCTGGTGTTAGTCACTCTAGTACATTACATTTCTCACCATCATAAGACCAAACCACAAGGAACGTAACCAGTTTTCTGTGACAAAGGAGAAAGAGAAAGATGCTTTTCTTTTACTGATTTAAGCTAAGAAAGTTTGACTAAGGGGAGCACGTGTTTCTCTGTTACTATGGCCTTTTCCAGTATTTTCCCCTCATATAAGAAGTTAAGCTGTATTTCTTTGCTGCAGGGGTCTAGATAGTTACTCTGTTGTGTTGATGGTCATAATCAGACAAGCATTAACAATGAAATTAAATAAATATCCCAGAATGGATCAGGTGATAACAGCTACCAGCCGAGATAGCTTTAAGGAAGGGTTAGACAAGTTTATGGATGACAGATGTATCAATGGCTACTAGAATGGACGCCTAAGTACATCTTTCAGGCTGGGGGGACAAGCAGGATGCTTAAGGCCATTTGCTGGGATTCGAGAGCAGGAGGTTTGCCCTTGTCTCTGCTTGAGATGCCCATGAGCAATTGGTTGCCCACTGTGTGAGATAGGATACTGGACTAGATGGGCTGTGGCCTGATCCAGCAAGGCTTCTCTTAGGTTGTTATGTTCTTAATGCAGAAATTGCTCAGTTAACTATGAATGAGAGAGAACTGCTTTCAAGACTTAAGAGATATTAGCAATCAAAGTGATCTTAAATGTAATTCCTGTCTGCACTGGACCTGTTGTCTACCTGCTTGGGCAGACTTCAGCAGCCCTTGGTCTGCTATACAATGCAGATGGCAAGTCCCTATTCTGGGATAGCGTCTGGAATAAGACCCAGTGCAGAAAGGGCAGGGATGCAATTGGTTTTTTGAACTAGGTCACTGGTGAGAGCTCACATTAGAGTTCATGCGCCTTTTATTAAATTTGTGGAAAGGGAATTTTCAGCAGGTCATGCACACCTGTTTAAATTTCCTCTTCCTCCCCATTATTCAAGATAAAGGAACCCTAACCTGGATTACGTCTGATAGTTGTGTCCCCAAATGGCACTTGTTATAGACAAAGATTTACAAATGCTTTGAAGTGCTGTATTCTCTCCCTGTGGGCCACCCAGACATAACCAGAATGGGCAAGCCCATTTGTATGCAAGGGACTTCCTTGTGGCTGAGTTTCCTCAGGAAAGGCTCATATATTGCTTCATTTGACTCCTAAGATGGGGCAGCCAGGACCTCTAGAAACCTTGAGAAGCCTGGAGCAGAATATTCATTGGAGCTCCTGCTTTCCGTTCTGAGGTCGTCGGAAGCAGCAATAACAAAACACAAAGGTCTAAATGTGCTAGTGGGGTGGCATTCACATTTGTTTGGCTTTTGGAATAGCTTCTTGATAGTTTTATTTGTTTATTGTCCTTCTGTCCATCCATCCGTCCATCTGTCTTCTCGGCTGCTTCACATCTAGAGTGATATGACACAATGTAGTGGTTCTGTTTGCTCTCTTCAGGGTTCCTGTAGTTTTCTCCCTGCAGGAACCAATAACCACAGCGATTGCATCTATAAAATAAAGCTCCACACTTTGGCCCGGGCAGGAAGAGAACCACAAAATACAGTGAAGTCAAAAGTCAGAATGGTACCAACCTAGGAACCCATCATTCTTGAGACATCTGCCTGTATAATTGTTTGCTTTGCTTTGCCACGCCAGGGGGCTTTCTGCACTTATCCTTATTATGAAATATATCCTAGAATAGTGTGCAGACAACAGACACCTATTCCGAGGTATATTCCAGAATAAGGCTAATAGTGGCAAAGGATGTCCTTTTGGCAGCTATTGCCTGTGTGATAAGTGACTGTATCACTGTTAAAGGTGCACAGGAGCCTCTGCCCTCCTTTCTCTCTGTGCCCCCTAGCTAAGCAAAATTCAGCCAATATTCCCAGTTCCTATAGAATGGCTATAGTTCAGTAGCAGAACAAACTACCTGAAAAGCAGAGGAGCACCGGTTCGAAGTAGGCAGTGGCAAACCACTTCTGTTTCTCTGCCAAGTAAACTGCATGGAACTGCCCATGCAATCCACCAGGAGGCAGTCTTGAGTCTGTGGTATTCAACAACAAATAATACAGGATTGATTTTGTTGACATCTTCTAGATTTATTTTGGCAGATTTTTTTTTTGGGTGGGGGAAACTCCACAAAATATATGCCTGCTAGGCATCACTGAATTTGCTAGAAATCACTGAACCCCGAGTTGATCGTGGAGCACGTAACTTTCTGTTCTCTAGCCTACCTTTTTAAAGTTGGGGATTAGAAGGGTTACTTTACCTTTCCCCCCTTTGTTTTAGTTCTGTTGTAGAAATGGATGATTCACCTTCCAAAACATGCAGTTGAATTTGTAATGTGCCAGCCAGCAACCACTGATTTGGTTTTTAAGGTGTGTTTAAATAATTTCATACATTACCGTTTCATACTGGTGGGGGGCAGTGGTTGTGTGAATATCCTGTGTTTAACTGGAGCGTTTTCATACTTCCCTTCCAATGCACTGGACGAGAAAGGAAGACTTAACTAGCATTTGCATTTGCGAGCACTAGGTAATGACGGCTTAAGCCCTGCACTATTGGCCACTCACCTGTGACCGATCCCAGGACCGGTCCTCTTCTGGGCACCACTATTTTGATTGTGGCTCCCTCTGCGACTGCATGTGCATCATGCCATGACAGTGCTGATGCTGTGCACACAGACAGTCATGTCTATGGCCATCTGAGGTGCCAGCGCACTTGCACGGCACCTCAGACAACCCTGGAGAACTGGAGTAGGTGCAAATGGCTGATGCACCAGGAAAGCTTCTAGTTAATGTTGGTAATGTTGGTAATCAACAATTAGGGAACTTCTGTTGCAGCATCCTCCAAGTGTGGATGCTCTTCCCCAGAAGTTCCCTAATCGTAGTGCGAATAGGCCTCTGGTTTTTGTCCATCTCATTCATAAGCCATCAAGAACTTACAGGTAAGCTAGATAATATTTCTAGATAATAACGGGAAGTAGGTTTGTTTCCCTACTTGTAAGCTTGCCCAGTTTATGTAGTTAATCACTGTGCAAATCCAGAGAAGGAACTATATGGGCCATTGGTGTGATCTGGCATAGGTTTTCTCGTGTTCACGTTTCATGTGGTCCAGTCATGCCGTTAACTTAACTTGAACAAGGCTATGATTTAATGGACCTTACACTGATGCCGTAGCATTGTCTACTGGAATCAGTTGCCCAGCAAATGGAATATAAAGGACAATGAAAAATATGGAAATAATCTTGACTTTGGAGTAATATATTAATTGATTACAGCCACTTCCCGAGTTATAAACAGCAGCACTTATGAAGCTCTTTAACCATTAAATTTAAAGTGTCCAGCTGATAAAAGTCCAGCCTGCACGTCCTTCTTGAGAACTCTATGCTTTTCAAGTTAACGGATTCTTAACTTACAAATTATTTTTTTGCAACAGTGCCTGTTTGTAAACTGACTAATTAAAAAAACCCAACATAATTCTGAACCTTGCTTCAGCTCCCCTCCTCCTCCAGGTCCTAAAATAGCCCTTCTATTTATGTAGCTAAAGATATTTTTCATGGACAATAAAGAGAAGAAATGATTATGAAACATAGGCAACTACAATTGCAGTAATTTGTTTACCTTGTTGGTTAGCCAGAGGAAAAAAGTAATAGTGTAGTGTTACAAATAGGAGATACTGCATGTAAGAGTGCAGGTGACCCTTCAGCCTTCACAGTGTGGAAACAACGGAAGACTACAGCAAATTGTGTTGGATGATACAGGAACACCAAATGTATCTTGATATGGTATTGCTCATAATGAAGTATGGATTCTTAATACTGTAGTTAAATTCCTAGAAGGAATCAGTTCAGTTCAGTACATGAAGAAGACCCACTGTGAATTTCACAAGTAACCTTAGGTAGCATCTCTATGTTCCATTGGGACTGCATCATCTGCCTCTTTAGACTGTAGGTTCTGCTTGCCAGAATAGTCCCTGAGAAGAATAGCCTCCTGAGGAATGTGCTGGCTGCAGAATCCCAGTGGATGGAGCACTTCTGAGCATGAAAAGCCTGACTGCAAAGGAAGACCGCTTTAAAGTAGTCTCCCTCAAACTCCTGGGTTGTTCCCTCCTCCATTCTGTTCCATATGCACAAGTGGGAGTAACTAGAGGGGTAGAAGAGTAGCACAGAGTCCAGCATCATTTTGCCAGGCTCTGTAAATGACCCTGTTTCAGGACCATTTTCACATTGCTAGTGAATCTCCCTTGGCATGTAACATCAGGCCAGGAGTATGAAAGTTCCCCCACTCTGATGGTAGTTGGGACACGACCATGAAATGTAGGCAGCCACTGGTGCCTATTCCTTTCCTGGTCCAAATAATTTGATTTGGTTTAGTTGTGGAAATCCTTCCTTCGTCAGAGGAAGGACCCGCCCCTGCTAGCCAAAGTGAGGGAGGTGCGCCTCCAGGGCCAAACTTGGAAACTGCTTCTGTACCCCAGGTGGGGATAGTTCCCAGAGACGCAACGCCCAGAACTGAGTTGTCTCCGGAGAGAACGACAACAGCGGTGCTGCTCGGCTCGGCTCACCTCCATGCAAAACAGTTGTGCTGGCGGAGTGTGTGTGTGACTCTTTGAATCCTGCTTAAGGGACTATTCTGGCAACTCTGCACCTGCCATTGCAAACGAAGAATTTCTTTGGCAACCCAACGCATTTGAACCCTGATTCTTGACTCCTGGTTGACTTCCCGACTTATGACTACACTCTGGTACCCCGACTCTTGGCCTGTTTGACTCCACATACTCTAGATCCCCAAGAGCTCTGGAAACTGACTTGGCGTCTTGGCGTCACTGGCTGGGCGCGTGCGTGTGGGAGAGCTTCACTGTTACTGCCTGCTCTGGACATGACAGTTTCCATGGGGAATGCTGTTTCATGGGATTTCTGGAGTGGAAGATGAGGACACTCATGCACACCTGCCTAAGATGTACTATCATAACTGAACCTTTTTGCCCGACTAGGGTATTAGTATCTTTATGGCTAGATAAACTCAGTAATTTGAATAGACACAGCTTCTCACACAAGTTATCACTTGTTGAAGCCCGCTGTGAGCCAGTTTGGTCTAGCGGTTAGGGAGTCGGATTCTTAGGTGGGAATATAAGGTTTGATTCCGCCCTCCCCCATGAAGCCAGCTGGGTGACCTTGGGCTAGTCACAGTTCTCTTCTGAGCCCTCACAGGGCATTCTGTTGTGGGGAGAAGAATAGAAAAGCTTTTGTCAGCTGCTTTGAGTCCCCTTAAATGGGTGAGAAAAGTGGTGTAGAAAAGCCAACTCTTCTTCTTCTACATCAATATTAAAAGTATAACAGCCTTGCTTCCTTTTCTCGCAGGCTCCCTGGCCACCCATCCCATTGTACTGTTGGTTCAAACTGCTGCTGGTATAGCCAGTTAGAAGCAAAACTTTAGCGAATGATATGAGCTGTGTTGTAGTGCATCGGAGAAGCATTATCTCATATTGTATGCTTGGTGTGTGGCACACTGCCAAGAAAGCTGCACAGCACTTTCAGTAATAAGCTGCTAAGGGCACACTGTGCTGTTTAACACATTTGAGGGATATTCTGTGAAGAGGTTCCTAACTATTTTCTGTAACCTAGTGGTAATACAGTGGCTCATTAGCATTAGTGTAGTTAACCTGAAAGTTGCCGTAATTAATCATCACACAGATAACTGGCCAGTGATCCTAATTCCATACCAGGCAGGAATAACAGAAGTGTGTCTGGAGAAGACAACTGTGAAATGCTAAGTGAATAGGCAAGCTGTTTGGGGAGAGCGGTTCTGCAAGTTAATGTATATTCAGGAATTGGAACATCTTATGGGGAACATCTCCAGATAAAGTTAATACTTGGATATGGTCCCTCGATGCTAATAATGGATACCAATGTATAGAAGTCAACAAGATATAGTGAAAGATTTGTTGAATAGTGACTATATCAGGATATGATCAAAATGCTAAAATAGCAATATGTCTGTATGCAATATGTCAAAAGAAGAAAGTTGAGTGTGATGATATTTGCATGCAAAGTACATTAATTCCTGCACAGCAGTGACTTCTGAGTAGATTACTGAGTAGTTAGCAATCTGGTGCTAACTTCAAAGATCCTTTGGAGCCCTTGACAGCAGCATTGCTCTCGCAAGGGTTTGTTTTTTGCGAAGCCTGCGCTAATCTCCGAAGGCAGCTTCGGAGGGACTTCAGAGGAACTTCTAAGTTTTGATTTTGGGCACCCTCCCATGGGTGCCCCCTCCCACTAACCTCCTCTAGACCCCATTGCCCAATTCTAGTGGAAACAGGCTCCCACAATCCGGATTTTAAGGCTGAAGACCTCATTGAAGACCCCTATAATGGAGTCTACACGAAATCCGGATTATAGGTCCTGAAGGATCCGGATTTCTCTGGCTGTGGTGGAAACAGATGTGGCTCTAATGGGGTCTTTAGTGGAAATGGGGTCATCCAGTTCTCAGCCAAATGGGTCCTTAATGGGTGCTTCAATGGGTACTTAGTGCTAGTGGAAAAACAACCATAGATTTTAAAGGTGGAATTGCATTATATTGTTTTTAATTGTCTCCTCTGAGCGTAAGTATAAAGCTAGTATTTAAATTTTGAAATATGAAATTGTGCCTTACATTGTTTTTATTTTTTGGAGTCTAGATTGATTCATATTTTTATCGTCCAAGAGATTTTCTCAATTTACAAACAAGTTTGCAAACAGAAAAGTGAATGGGCCAATTAAGTTGTTAATTCCCTTGATCTATAAAAGTGTGTTGTAATGAATTTTAAACCATCACAATTGTACTTAAGTGTAGTTCAAAAACTACAGAGATAGTGTTTTTTACAATGAATGCACTAAAACAAATAACGTTCCAGTGCTATACACTGTGGAGCTATGAAATCCACTAGAGTGCACAGTAATTAAAAGAGTAATTAGCTTTATTTTAGGACGGTTTGGGCCAGTCACTAGAAAATGTTAGCTACTGGGTGAAATAAGGGACAGATGAAACTTTAAAGATGTGCAAAGGGAGTATGGAGGTGTGCAAAACATTGAAAACTGAAACATTTTCAACTCAGAACATGTTATTTCAAGTGCTTTGATCCTGAAATGAAACACTCCTTTAAAAGTGATCTTGTTCCAGGCTTGAAATAAAACAAAAGGAGTTTTTGGGTGTGTGTTTTCTACGTGACGCATAGTTAAACTTTGTAAATCGCCACTGTGTGATGTGGTATTGGCTAACAGATTGGATAGTTTGAGAGAGTCAAAGAGAGAGAGAGAGTCGTTTCTCTGGCTATTCCTAGGTTATGGAATTCTTTGCCTTCAGACGTGCTGGGACTCTTCAGTGATAGGATTTTGGCATTTAGTGAAAATATTTTTATGTACTGAGCCTGGTATCTTAGTTCTGCTTTGGAGGGTGATAGGTCAGTGCTTTGATTATATTTTGTTTGTTTAATTGTTTTATCATCTTGTGAACCTCCCTGAGATTGTAATTCTGAATACTACAGAAATACATACATTCATGGAAGTCAGGGCTGTCAGCCTACTCCAATATCAACCTGCCTCTGCCTCAAGGTCTGGAGGGGAAGCCCAGATCTGGGGGTGTCCCACCACCCCCAACAACAAAAAGGGTGGGGATCCAGGAGAGGGCCTTCTCAGTGGTGGCCCCTAGGCTATGGAATAGTCTCCACCTTGAGGCGCATCTATCACCTTCATTGTACACATTTAGGAAGGCAGTGAAGACGCACCTCTTTGCCCTGGCTTTTGGGTAAACGGGGATACACTTTTCCTTCGCACTTGCAAATGCTATTTTTTAGTACATGCTGTTATTGTTTTAATAATGTTTGATTTTAAATGTTATCCACCTGGAGACCTACAGGTATAGGGCGGGATAAAAATGTGAATGAATGAATAAAATTAATAAATAAAATTAGCAGGAATGGTTTGCTTCTGAAGTCCCATTTGTTTGGATTCTGCAAACAGGGCTGGCTATCTGCTTAGGTCCTGCTGATGGGCTTTCCTGTGCAGCTGGTTAGCCATTCAGTAAGCAGATGGCTGGACTGGATGGGGCATGGATGTGATTCAGTAGGACATTTCTTACGTTTGTAATATTCCAAGTGTTTTAATGGCCTTTAATCATGTTTTTTAATTCTTTAAAATGAAGAGTACTTCCGTTTTAAAAGTCTTTTAAAAGTTTTCCCCAAGCCTCATTGGTTCATTTGGGAGATTGAGTACAACTTGAAAAATTATTGAGCTTGGCCAGGTAGTTTTTGGATTCCTTCAGAGCAGCTGAATAGTGAACATGGGTTGTTTCTGGCTTACAAATATAATGCAAAATAATTGCGTTATTCTATTCTACTTCTAACACAAAGCATAGAAAACCAGCCGTGTAAAGAGATTTTCTAGATTTGCATTTGTTTCTTCGTGCCTTTCCACACTTACCTCTGTTCTAGATCTTGGTCATCTTCTGGAGTACTTGAATACTACTTGAAAGTGGTCTTCCTTCCAGCCCAGGCTCCTACCATTTCTGGAGCCCCAAGGAGACAGAACCGCCCACCCAGCAGAGCAAATGCTCTGTCCCAGGACTGACCTAATTATGCTACAGGGGGCCTTGCGCAAACAGGCCTCCTGTCTTGTCAGTGGCTTCTAACCCTGCTAGCTGTAATACTTTCTCTGACAGCATGCCTCTAAAATGTAGCTGCTGCGACACCGTGAGAAAGGCAAGGTTTGTTCAGGACTTGTGTCTTTCTTGTAGGGTTCCATATCGTCCTGCCCGTGCCTTAAGATCAAGTGGCGAGGCCCTCCTGGTTGTCCCACCGCCTTCAACAGTGAGGTTGGTGGGCACCTGGGAGAGAGCCTTTTCTGTGATGCCCCCCAGACTGTGGAATAGCCTCCCCCTCGAGGTGCATCAGGCCCCTTCCTTATATATATTTAGGAGGGCAGTAAAGACGCATCTCTTTGCCCTGGCCTTTGGCTAAGCTGTTAATGTTCCCTCCCCCAGTACAGACGTTATCATTTTAAATATGTGGTATATTGTTTTATATGTATTGAATTTTTAACGTCTTTTAATGTGCATTCTGTTTTAATCTTTTGTTTTAAAGTTGTAACCCGCCCAGAGACCTTCGGGTATGGGGCGGGATATAAATGTAAATAAATAATAATAAATAAATAAATAACTATGTAGCTTGTTAGCCAAGCTGCTGGAATAGATGGTCTATTAGTCCAATGCAGCAAGTCCTTTTTGTCTTCTTAATCGGCTGCCCTTCCTTCCTCATCCTGTGTTGCTGATCCATATGCTGTTAGGATTATGCAGTACCTGACTCAACATCATATCAGATTATATGCATCAGGGTATCATCTGCTGTAGTTAGAACTTTTGCTTCAGAGACTTGGACATTCCTCTGATCATATCCTGCCTAATTCATTTAATCAAATGTCAGCGACCAAATTTTTCTGAATGGAAGGCTGAATCCTGATTACAAAAACTTGGGTTAATATAGTATAGTTCCTGAGGTTTTCTAGCCCATATCCCAAACATCTTTTGGATATTTTTTCCCTCCTGGATCGCTCTGTGGATTGTTGGGCAGAACAGTAAATAGGTTATCCATAAGGTCAATCCCAGGGAAAAGCCACTAGATTGTATACCATCCCCCACCATGTCTGCAACCATGCATGTTTAATCTAGGATTTTGTCCATAAGCTCCACATGAGAAGATCTCCAGTTGTACAATCTGTCCTTTTTGGTTCCATGCTATGTGACTAAAACTCACTATACAGCCTATGTATAAACTGGCACTAATGTCTCACATTAAATGTACAGCATGCTTAATGAAGTAAACATGCATTTTATTTGTGTACTCTTACACTGGGGATGTTGCTGAGAAATTTTCTGAAGCTTTGCATCTGTCCACCCATAGTTGCTAAAACGTTTTCTTCTCTAGTATTGTGGTTAAGAGTTTCCTTTTAAAGACTGACAGTTTGCAAACTGACCAGTAGCACAAAATCTCCTCTTAACATTTCTGTGACCTCTGATTTGTACGTATCAGTTAGATCTGAATAGTGCAAAAGGCTAGATTAACACTGGCTGCCACATGTAGCACATCTGGTTTGCATTGGGTACGGGTGTGTACATGCATAGACTCCCTGCATCCACCAGCCTCTGTATCTCTCTCTCTCTCTCTGTGTAATAGCAAGGCATTCAAGTATGAACTTTGTTATGCAATAGGAAACTGCAGACCAGTCCTGTGAAACCACAAATTGTAGCTTAATATTTCTTTTAGAGTTCCTGAGCTGCTTTAATTGACTCTGCATCTGCCTACTTCCTGCCTTGCTTTTGGTGTTTTACCACATCAGACCAGTCTGAGGCAGATGACCCCTTTATACTAAGCCTTCTTCTGTCAGGCTGAAGGCCAGCCTTGTGTTAACACAGAGGTTGGTTGGGGTTTTTTTTTTTAAAGGCCATCTGAGGCACTTTAGAGTTGACTTAGAGGTGGTTGGCAGTTTGGGGTTGTATCCCCTTTCATCAGTGTCCTAGGCTAGAATTGGTTAGAGGTGGGATGGGAGCATGAGGGCTACACACAACATTTTCTAAGGCAGTTTTGAGGCTTTTACTTCTTGTTGTTATATTTGAATGTAGCCTACCATACCTCTTCTTCTGCTGCTGTGGTAATCACATCTCTCCAGCATTTTTTATCTCTCTCAAGTGTGCAGGACCATAAAGGGCTCTTTCCCATTTCCAAAAGTGCACTCATAAAGACATCAAAAGGGAAGAAGATGGGCTGCTTTATAGGTCTAAGAAGGAAGTGTAATGAAAGGTTCAGCAGAGGTATAATGCTAATGAACTATGAGTCAATAGATTTCTACTAATCCTACCCTTAGAATTACATATGTTTCTATAATTATGGATACTGCTAGGAATAGTTCCCTCAGAAATAAGTTTGAGCTTTTAGGCTGCACCCAGATTGTTATTTATATTGTAGCATAACGGACTACTTTTTAACCCAGGAAAATCTTCTCAAAAGTCGGGGGTCGTCTTATACGCTGGGTGTTGTCTTCTTATACGGCGAGTATATCCCAAACTCTGTATTTTAACTGGAAAAGTTGGGGGTTGTCTTATATGCCCAGTCATTTTATATGCCGGAATATTCGGGTATTTTGCTGTGTATTCTGGAATAAAGCATGGATATTCTGGAATATTCATGTTTTATTCCAGAATATCCAAATATAGCTAAGCAAGTAACTTGACATCTGAATACAACCATGAGGCCATGAAAAATTGTGTTGTTTTTCTCACAGAAGAAGTTAGGATTCCAGTGCTTTTCCAAGTACAGACTTCAAATCATTTGCTGAGGAAAGGAAGAAGAATTGAAATCTGACAGTATTTTGTATTAATCATGACAGTTTCCCAAAACACTGCAGGTTTTTTTTTAAGTGTTTGGTCATTTTACTGAGACTTTCCTCAAATGGATGAAAGCAAAAAAAGAAAACACTTTACTTGCAATCTAGTTGTAGGATTAAAAACTTCTTCAGCAGTGGATACTGGTATTTCTTGTTGAACCAAAATATAGCAGAAGGGGCAAAATGCTCTATAGAATTGCTTATGGGAGTTCAGGATGTAATTCTTGAACGTTCTGTGAGATCTATAATTAGTTGGCTCTTGAATCACACTGCTCTTTCAAAAGTTTATTTCTGGTAGACTAATCTCTCTCCAGCACAGAGAGATTAGGCCAGTATGAAGACCTTCAGAATTCTATTAGGATAACTTTGTTCAAATGCATAGGGAAAGCAAATCAGCAGGATTCCAAAAATATATCTTTGAAGGGTTCCATAACTACTTTCTCTTGTCATGACAGCATTCTCCGCCTCCACCATTCCTGTGCTGAACCTGAGATCTAGCTTGAGTAGTATCTTGTGACCATCCATTACCATTCATGTATTTCATAGAAGAAGTGAGATGGAGAGATTATTTTAATTTTTAGCTTGGTTTTAGTTTTAGGGGGATTTGATGCTCTGTAATTTTAAATTGTACCTTTGTACCGCCCTTTGGTGGAAAGGGCGTTGTAAATAAACATTTATTATTATATTATTACTTTTTAAAAATGTGATTATTTCTGATAAGTTTGGATAACCTGTGTGGACATGCTTATGCTTATATAATGTCTTTAAGGAGACAGAAGTTTAGAAACTTGAAAGGCTTCAGGTAACTGGAATCCAAAGAACTGTCTGGGATATTGGAAAGACATTTGTGATAGGTCAATGAAATTTTTAACTCCTTCCTCCGCCTGAACACTAACCTATATACTAAAGCTTGCCTTTGAATTTGTGCTTTATTTCAAAAGCAACTGGAATGAGAAGGGATTGCTTTTCCCTAAATCTGTAGATTGCAATAAAACTGAATTGTATATATGGCCTGTGTGACCATTTGGACTTTGGCTATTTCAGTTGTGTGTGCGTCTTGGAGGGGACCACCTGATTGAATAGATTTACCTCTGCCCCTTGTAATTCTCAGATTTTAAAACAGATTATGGAAAACAAATGCTAAACACCTTGTTATATTTGCATTATTTCTTTCTGACTGTACAGTTTTTGAGATTTTTATTGATACAAATTCCTGGTAACCTTGGTCAAGGATGGAGGTGTTGTTACAGTGGAATATGAACAATACTGGTTATAACCACATTGGAAGAGTTGCAACTGCTGCCTTTGTCATAATGGACAAATATGCCAATATTGTTTCCATATATCTCTCTTTCATGTGCATCTTGACAGCATATTAACATCTGCAGTGAAAATGAGCTCTATTCTTCGGCTGACAGATGGGTCCCTCTGCTCTTTATCTTTCGTAGACAAAGAAATACAGAAACTGCATAGTGGATTTCCTTGATTGCTTACACCATGTTAGGTTTTGAAAGATTTCTCCCCTTCTTGAAATGCCTCGACCATGACGAGAAACGATTTAAATTTTCTTAAAACATTTTATTTCTTAGCTTCAGTGAAAATACAAAACCAAGAGGCATAGTTTTAGAGCAACTTGAGGTGCTTTGTTAAAAGTAAGAACCTGCGATAAAAAGTCTTAATTTTGCAATGGAGGGAATATCGTTTCTGAGAAGGGTCTTTCAGGAACTGCTTTTGCAAAAGCTCCATTGAAATGAATGGAAGCTGTGGAGGAACGCAATAACTGAGAACCTGGGGTGTGTGCTCTTTCTCAAGGCTTATCCCTAACTGTTCCCAACAACCACACATCTTTTAGGTCTGTTCTGCTGGAGATTGTGTTGAATATTGAGCTTGAGTGTTTCATAGATAATATCTCTAAATCCAGGAACGTGGTTCTGATTGCAAACAATACGGTACTATCGTTCTCTCCTGTTCAGTATAGAGCTTGAGTGTACTTTGTGGAGAAATGATGGTCTTGTTTTATTTTTCATATCTCCTGTCGTTTCCTAAACCAAACCTGACAATATTTTATTTTTGTGTCTTCTTTTGTTCCCTAAGCCAAGCTGAGAACTTTCCAGACAAGGAGAAACAATAGAGGAAGGCTGTTTTGTCACTTTGTTCCTTAAAGACTCAACACTATTTAAAGGAAGAGCTTTTTTTTTTT
>MTQE01000390.1:7368261-7388936 GCA_014337955.1 Aspidoscelis marmoratus
TAAATAAATAAATAAATAAATAAATAAATAAATAAATAAATAAATGCACCTGCCTGCCAGTCACTTGCCTGCACATCTTCCACCTGGAAGCCATGCAGATGGAGTGTACAGGGTTGTACTAGCCCTGCCACTAGTATAGGCGTGGAGCAATTTTAATTGCTCCACACCTGTACAGGTGAGGAATGCTCCAGCACACATGTAGATGGATCATGTTAGGAATGTCCTTTACATTCACCTATATGGTAAGTGCAGAAAGGCTCAGAGAATGCTTAGAATTTGAGCAGTAGTAGTGATTGAGGTAGGGCAGTAGGATTGTGAAACCCTGAGCAGGTAAAGCCTCTTATGCACACGGAAGCAGTCTGAATGAGTGAAAATTGAGGCTTTCATTTATATGACCGCCTTGCCACATCCAGGTCAAATCAGTATTGTATATAAAAAAGATATAAATCTAGATGCATAAGTCATCATAGCAAATGGACAGTTTTCTAAAAGAACGTTTGTTGTCTTTTTCTTAGGTCAAAATGCTGCTCAGCTCGGAACTGGAAGTTACTATAGCCATAGCCAGAACTATTACAGTCAACATATGCTCTCCAAACCAGCAAGCAAGTTTTTCCAATGCAAATTCTGTGTACGTTACTTCAGATCCAAAAACCTCCTCATAGAACACACGCGGAAGGTGCATGGCGGGCAAACTGGAAGTTCTCCATCAGGGTCACCCAGTGCTGGCTCGTTAAATTACAACATCATGATGCATGAAGGCTTTGGTAAGGTTTTCTCTTGTCAATTCTGCACCTACAAATCACCCAGGCGTGCAAGAATTATCAAGCACCAGAAGATGTACCATAAAAACAACTTGAAAGAGAGCTCTACTCCTCCTGCTGCTTCAGCTGTTATCTCTGAATCCTCATCCTCATCTGTCCCCATGCAGGACTCTTGTAAGGAACTTCCAGCTGAAGTGGTAGAACGCAGTATCTTGGAATCAATGGTTAAGCCTTTAACAAAGTCAAGAGGCAATTTCTGTTGTGAATGGTGCAGCTACCAGACGCCTCGAAGGGAACGTTGGTGTGACCATATGATGAAGAAGCATCGTGGCATGGTGAAAATTCTGTCAAGCCTGAGACAGCAACAAGATGGGACCAGTATGCCAGATGTATCCAGCAAAGGTCCACCAAGTCCCACTCCAAACTCCAACTACATCCCCATGAACGCTTCTGGCCGAGAGATGCCGAACGCAAGCCTTCCAAACTATAGAAGTTCTATGAACAATTCCCTTGTCAGGTCCAACTCTTCTACTTCAAAATTTTCTTCTATTTCCTATCCTCATATGAAACATAAGACACCTCACAACTCGGGCATTGTTAATTTGTCTGACAGGTCTCGTTACGGGATTTCTGACATGGCAAATTCTTCTGCTGATATGGATGCAAACAGTATTCTGAACGACTCCAGTTCTGACGATGAGCTCAATGAGCTAGACAGTGAGAATGGGTTGAACTCCATTGATCACCAGACCTCAGGACTAACTGCAGAACAGTTGATGGGATCTGAGGGTCACAAGTTATTGGAAACCAAGGGGATCCCATTCAGGAGGTTTATGAATAGATTCCAGTGTCCTTTCTGCCCTTTTCTCACCATGCACCGAAGAAGCATTTCACGCCATATTGAAAATATCCACTTGTCTGGAAAGACAGCAGTGTATAAATGTGATGAATGTCCCTTTACTTGCAAGAGCTCATTCAAACTTGGAGCTCATAAACAGTGTCATAGTGGTGCAGCATCAGACTGGGATGCAGTGAATTCTCAAACAGAGAGCATAGCTTCTTCTTTAAATGAAAGCACAGTATCCTATGAAGGGGGGAATATAAATGGCAGGAAGTCTGGTGGCATGATGGATTCCATGCAGCAGCAACAGCAGTCTCCCCAGCCCAACTCACAGCATCCTTATAAATGTACTATGTGCAATTATTCCACAACTACATTGAAAGGTCTTCGGGTTCATCAGCAACACAAACACTCATTTTGTGACAACCTGCCAAAATATGAAGGTCCCACATCAAATACTCCACAAGACAGTGAGCCCGACACTCATTCCTCTCCCAGCACTGTGAAGAAAAGCCAAACCTCAATTCTTGGACTGTCTTCTAAAAATAACTTTGTAGCAAAGGCCTCTAGAAAGATGTCCAATGATTTTCCTCTTGACTTGTCACCCGTGAAAAAGAGAACTAGGATTGATGAAATTGCTAGCAATTTGCAAAGCAAAATCAGTCAAAACAAGCAGCAAGAAGATGCTGTGATTAATGTGGAGGATGATGAAGAGGAAGAAGATGACAATGAAGTGGAGATAGAAGTAGAACTGGACAAGGAAGAAGAGCAAGCAGAACCACTGATGGAAATGGCGTCGTTTGCTTCCCAGCAAATGTGGGGCAGAGACATCAGTGAGCCCCAGAAAGAGACCAATTACAGGAATATTGGCCATGATTACAATTCTACTAACGGGGCAGAAATTGAGCTAACTATATCCGAGGATGAAGAGGACTATTACTGTTCTTCAGTTGGTTTGAAGGACCAAGTTCTGAATTCATCAGCTTTGGGAAGCCAGTCAAGTATATATGGATCTGATCACAACAATGACAATTCTGATTATGGTGATCCTGGTAGGCTATACTATTGTAAACACTGTGATTTCAGCAACAAATCTGCCCGAAGTGTTAGCACTCATTATCAACGGATGCATCCGTACATTAAGTTCAGTTTTAGGTATATTCTAGATCCCAATGACCATAGTGCAGTGTATAGATGTCTTGAATGTTACATTGATTACACAAACTTTGAAGACTTGCAACAGCACTATGGTGAACATCATCCTGAAGCTATGAATGTACTGAATTTTGATCATTCTGATCTGATCTATCGCTGTCGCTTCTGCTCTTATACAAGCCCTAATGTTAGAAGTCTAATGCCACATTACCAAAGAATGCATCCAACTGTTAAAATTAACAATGCCATGATATTCTCAAGCTATGTGGTTGAGCAACAAGAGGCATTAAGTTCAGAGTCACAAACTCTTAGAGAGATTTTGAACTCTGCTCCAAAAAGTCTGTCTACTTCAACCCCAGTTGTGCGTGGGTCTGGTTTACCAGCCAGTTTTAACAAAAGTTCTTCAAAGGGGAACAGTCCGGAATCAGAAAGCCAGAAGGACTCTTCAGTAAACAGTGTTGTAGTATATGACTGTGATGTTTGCTCATTTGCCAGCCCCAATATGCATTCTGTCTTAGTACATTACCAGAAAAAACATCCTGAAGAAAAGGCTTCCTATTTCAGGATTCAAAAAACTATGCGTGTGGTCTCTGTTGAAAGGGGCTCTGCCCTGGCTCAGATGGCTTATGAAATGGGATCACCTGTCTCTCCCAAAATGTCCAGTATGGCCTCCCAGTTACCACCCCCTCCAGACCTTACCACTGAGCTTTACTACTGCAAGCATTGTTCTTATAGCAACAGGTCCGTGGTTGGAGTGCTAGTGCATTACCAGAAAAGGCATCCTGAAATCAAAGTTACTGCCAAGTATATTAGGCAAGCACCTCCTACTGCGGCAATGATGAGATCTGGAGAGATAGTTCCTGGTCTTCCTAGACCGCCAGCATCTGTGCAGCAACTTAATAGAGGTGGCTCTGAGAGTTCTGTGGCTCCTGCAGAGAATGAGATGTTCTTCTGCCAGCACTGTGATTATGGAAACAGGACTGTGAAAGGTGTGCTCATACACTACCAAAAGAAGCACCGCGATTTCAAAGCCAATGCAGATGTGATTCGGCAGCACACTGCTACCATCAGGAGCCTTTGTGATCGTGGCCAGAAAAACTCCCCAGGTGGCATGCAGAATCCCACCAGTGGTGCTGACAGAGAGAAAGCAAAGTTGAGAGCCCTCAAGTGTAGGCAGTGTTCCTACACATCTCCTTATTTCTATGCCCTGCGGAAGCATATTAAAAAGGATCATCCCACTCTGAAGGCCACAGTTACATCTATATTGCGGTGGGCATTTTTGGATGGCCTGATTGAAGCAGGCTATCATTGTGAATGGTGCATCTATTCTCACGCTGAGCCCAGTGGCTTGCTTGTGCATTACCAAAGGCGTCATCCAGAGCATTACGTTGACTATACATATATGGCAACAAAACTCTGGGCAGGGCCAGATCCTTCATCTCCAGCCTTACTAATACCATCGGAGATGAAAACATATAAATGCAGAGATTGTATTTTTGAAGCCTCTTCTATTTGGGATATTACAAATCATTACCAGGCTTTTCACCCTTGGGCTATGAATGGGGATGAATCTGTATTGTTAGATATCATCAAGGAGAAAGATGCAGCTGATAAAGCCAACCCAGCATCTCAGGAAGCTGGGGCCAGAGTAAATTCAGAGGACCAGTTAACAGTGCCACAGGTGGACCACGATACTGAATATGCAGAGGATCCAAACCTTTCCCAAGACAAAACAATCCAGCTTACCTCTGCGAACCCTGCAATCTCATCCACACCATACCAGTGCACAGTATGCCAGTCAGAGTACAACAATTTGCATGGACTTCTGACCCATTATGGCAAAAAGCATCCTGGGATGAAAGTTAAAGCTGCAGATTTTGCACAAGATATAGATATTAACCCAGGAGCTGTGTATAAATGTAGGCACTGCCCGTACATTAATACACGCATCCACGGAGTCCTTACACACTACCAGAAACGACACCCCTTGGTAAAAGTCACTGCAGAGGATTTTGTTCATGATGTAGAACAGCCTACCGACATGAACCAAAACGATGTAGAGGAGACCAGCAGGATTTTCAAACAAGGGTATGGTGCTTATAGGTGTAAATTGTGCCCCTATACTCATGGCACGTTAGAAAAACTCAAAATTCATTATGAGAAATACCATAACCAGCCTGAATTTGACGTGTTTGCCCAGTCCCCTCCGAAACTGCCTGCCTCTATAGAACCTGAAATAGTCACTGAAGTTAAGCCGTCTCCAGAATTTGCCCCAGAGGAGATGGTTGGAGATGATTCAGGGCCTCCTTCACACTTTCCGAGTTCCCATTTGGTGTCTCATACTGTATTCCGGTGTCAGCTCTGTAAGTATTTTTGTTCCACTAGGAAGGGGATAGCTAGGCATTATCGCATCAAACACAACAACGTTCGAGCACAGCCGGAAGGCAAGAACAATCTCTTCAAATGTGCTCTCTGCTCCTACACGAACCCTATCCGAAAAGGTTTGGCGGCACATTATCAAAAGCGTCACGACATCGATGCGTACTACACACACTGCCTTGCGGCCTCAAGGACTGTGAGCGACAAGCCCAACAAAGTGATCATTCCATCGCCCCAAAAAGAAGATTCTCCTCAGTTGAGTGAGGAGCTGCGAAGGGCAGTAGAAAAGAAGAAGTGTTCTCTCTGTTCCTTTCAGTCCTTCAGCAAAAAAGGAATCGTATCCCACTACATGAAACGACATCCCGGAGTGTTCCCTAAGAAGCAGCACGCAAGCAAGCTAGGGGGTTATTTCACTGCCGTATATGCAGATGAATATGAAAAGCAACTGTCTCCCTCAGAGGAGAGGAATGATTTTGAAAAGCCTGAGGTGGAAGCCGAGGCTCCTGAAATGGAGTGGCTCCCCTTCCGATGTGTCAAGTGCTTCAAACTTTCCTTCAGCACGGCTGAGCTCCTGTGCATGCATTACACAGACCACCACAGCAAAGACCTGAAGAGAGACTTTACCATACTGGGAAGTGGCTCCCGTTTCCAGAACCCCATCTTCCAGTGCAGGCACTGTGATAGTAAACTGCATAGCATGGCGGAGTTGACCTCACACTTGAACAGTCACAATGAGGAATTCCAGAAGCGTGCCAAACGTCAAGAACGGCGGAAGCAGCTCTTGAGCAAGCAGAAATATGCAGATGGTGCTTTTGTAGATTTCAAACAAGAGAGGGTAAGGATATGTTTTCACATTTCGTATTTATGTTTGGTGTTCTTCCTCCATTTCCACCCCCAGGAGATTTCTCATTACTAGCGTCCAGATGCACATTCTCTTTGGCAGCTGAGGAGCTACAGGCTCAACCAGTGACTTAGTTTGCCAATAAGCTCTAAGTCAATTAAACATTACAGCTAGATTATACCCCCCTCCTCGCTCATGTCTTCCATCACTTTTTTGAAGTTCTGGCTTGTTCTTTCCTTCCTCAGTCTTCCTCCTGGATTTCGAACCTAAATATCTCCTTGGCTCTGTTATTGACTTTCTGATGGGAAAAGAACTTTCTTCTTCATTTTGGCTGCTTACACACACAGCAAAAAAAAGTGACTTGAAAGCAGCTTAGAGATGGTAGCATCCATACACTACTGTCTCTGATCTACATTTAAAACAAGAAAATAACAGTTTTAAAGACCATGCCATGTGTATTGTTAGGATGGCCTGCTGAATGCCAGCTGAATGAGGAGCTCAAGTAGATAGTCCTGCTGATGCAGTTCTCTATGCTGGGCTGATTCACATATAGGGTGTTTTTCCACCACGCTTCTTTAATCCAGATCTAAGAAGATCCGAATCTAAGGAATGGGTACATTCCTTAATCCGGATCGAGTAGATCCGGATTCAGGGAAGCACCCAATGTGTTTCCATGGGTGGTCTAGCACCCAATAGCAATGGGTGCTAGTCTCCCTGCTGTGGAAACACCGGAGCACCCATTTGGAAATCCGGATCTACCCATGAGGGGTCTGCCTGTCACCCCATGTGTTTGGGGGGACAGGAGGTGCAATCTCTGAAGTGGCTTTGAAGTCATTTTAAAGTCATTTTGAAGTCACTTCGAAGTCTGTGCAGAACAGCTCCATTGAAGTCTGTGCTGATCTTCAGAGTGAACTTCGAAGTGACTTCGGAGTCGCTTTGAAGTTCACTATGAAGATCAGCACAGGCTTCAAAGATGCTCCGGAGCTGTTTTGCACAGACTTCGAAGTGACTTCGAAATTACTTTGAAATTACTTCGAAGCTTAGGCTTTGGGCTCTCCTCGCCATTGGTGCCCCCTCCCCCTAGCCTCCTCTAGACCCCATTGCCCCACAAGCATGGAAACAGGCTCCCTTTAATCTGGATTTTCTGCCTGAAGACCCCATTGTAGACCCCATTAATGGGGTCTACAGAAAATCTGGATTAAAGGCCAGAAAGTACCCATTGAATCCAGATTTCCCCAGTGGCAGTCGAAACAATTGGGTCCCAAATGGGTGCCGTGGTGGAAATGGGATCATCCAGCTCACACCCAAATGGGTCCTTAATGGGTGTGAAAATGGGTACTCTCTGACAGTGGAAAAACACCCATAGTGTAAACTAATGGTACAATCAGACAGGGCTTTTTATAGTTGCCCCTTTAAGAAAAAGCATCTCTCCCATAGACACATAAAAATTAGCATTAAGACAGTTAAACAAATAGAGTCAGACCCCCTTATCCAGTGGGGATATGTTCCGGCTCCTGCCGTGGTTATGCAGACTTGCAACGGCAACTTCCCTCTGTGAGGAAGTGGAACTTATTGAGATGGTCTTCAGAGACTTATGGAATCTGAGGGATTCCTGAATGCTTTGAAGGATTTTCTGGTTGGCATGACTGGCACTCCTGTCGAGGCCCTGGTTTCTCTCTGGAGTTGGGAGATGACACGACTGCCCCCAGCATGCTTGTAGAGCCCAAAAAGCTCCTTGGTATTCCATGGAGTTACAGGCTATGAAACAGGAAGGTCAACAGCTAGAGCGCAGGTGGTGTAAATCCGGCTGTGAGTCTGACTGAACATGGGTCTGAGCACACTATCATACCTACCATGTGGCAGTGACGGGGGCTAAAAAGAGTTTTTCTCTGCCACCATTGCATCCTCAAGTAGCCATCCAGAAGAGCTCTTTAGAGTAATAAATGGCCTTATTAAAACGAGCTTGAAGAAGCATGAGCCAGGGCCAAATAATATCTGCTGTGACAAATTTGCGAAGCACTTGGAGGACAAAGTCACTCAGATTCATAGTATATGTGCTGCCGAAGCGAGCACACTCAGATTCATAGGGGATAAGATGTCACGATTGGACACAGTCTGAACAAGGCATCCGGAGAACTGTCTCGTCCAGTTTATTTGCATCAGTTTCAATTGGTGCGGCCTGAGGATGTGGACAAGTTGCTTGTAGGGATGCGGCCGAGTGGAGATGTGCCATCAGAATGAGGAGAGGTGGTAGAAGTTCTTGACAGGTGTCTGGAGGTGATAATGGGCTGGATGAGGGCCAATAAATTGAAACTGAATCCAGACAAGACAGAGGTGCTGTGCGTCACAGGGTCTCAAGTCCATGTAGTTGGGAGATTCCCTGTCCTTGATGGGGTTGCAATGCCCTGGAAGGAACAGGTGCGTAATTTGGGGGTACTCCTGGACTCCGTGCTAACATTGGAAGCTCAGGTGGAGGTCATGGCCCAGAGTGCCTACGCCCAACTATGGCTGATGCGTCAACTGAAACCTTTTCTGGATAGAGACGACTTGGCCACAGTTATCCATGGTCTGGTAGCCTCTAGATTGGACTACTGTAATGCATTCTACATGGGACTACCCTTGAAGATGGTCCGGGCAAAGCTGGACGGACATCACACCACTTTTAAAATAATTGCATTGGCTGTCAATTCACTACCAAGCCCAATACAAGGTGTTAAATCTGACTTATAAAGCCCTAAATGACTTGGATCCCAAATATCTAAAGGAACGTCTTCTCCCATACCAGCCTGCCTGTGCCTTAAGATCTAGCAGTGAAGCCCTCCTGGTTGTCTCACCGCCTTCAGTAGTGACGCTGGTGGGCACCCAGGTGAGGGCGTTTTCTACAATGGCCCCCAGACTATGGAATAATCTCCTCATAGAGATGCATCAAGCACCTTCCTTATATATATTTAGGAAGGCAGTAAAGACACTCCTCTTTGCCCTGACCTTTGGCTGAGGTGATTATATTCTCCCCCCACCCCAGTTACAGTCATTGTTAATGCAATATGGAGTGTATTGTTTTATATTTGTTGAATTGTGAAAGTGTTTTTAATGTGAATCTTGTTTTTTTATCTGTATTTTGTCCTTAATCTGTTTTGTTTAATCTGTTGTTACCGGCCCAAAGACCTTTGGGTATGGGGTGGGATAGAAATGTAAATAAAGGGTGTTTTTCCACTGACACTAGGAGTACCCATTAAGTCCCCATTAATGGGTACTTGTAGTGACAGTGGAAAAACACCCAAAATAAAACCCTCTGTGTGGAAAAAAGGCTTAATTAAATCTTTATGTGTCCTTAGCTAGGGCCTTATTTTGAGATATTATCCTGAAATAGGGGGCTGCCATCCATATGCTAGTGCACATGACTGCACTACTTATATCCCAGAATAAGGCCCCTTGTATATTTGAAACGTGATATGATATAGTCAAATGACTAATCAGTAAAGTTCATTCATTGCATAAGGTCCAGTGACGAAAGAGCCTTAGTGCAGAATGGTTAAGAGACAGCTGATAAGGTTCTACCTGTGTTAGGGTTATTTGAAGTGTGATTCTGCCACAAACATTATAGCAAAGTACACTGCTTCCATGCCTTCCAAAATTATAGCTGAGATATATGGCCTCAGGCACCCCAGATTTGTGTTTAGAGATTATATTCTCAGGTTTTCCATTTTATCTCAGTCAGAAATGATTAAAATCTTGATCCTTGCATGATAGTCCAAGATTTGGTTATTTTGTTAATCGTCTATCATGTAAAAATGGTTGCCTGGCAGGGACGATACCACAATTGCAAAGGTGGCTTTTCCTGGATGAGATTTATCTCCTATGTAAAAACCAGTCATAGCTCCCTTAAAAATCTTGGAACCTTAATCTCTGGGTCACTGGATGAGTATTACGTATGTGCTCAAATACAAACTGGTTCCGGGACTTTCACTTTAGAAAGACCCATGTTATTTATAGCATAGACATGGACCAAGATATATGCCTTCCAATATACTTTGCTGCATAACAATGTTTTAGTATTTTCCCTTTTTGGTTTGAGGGTTGCATTTTCTGTTCACAAATTCTCCAGTGGTTTTTGTGTCCCAAAATGATATCATTCACATATCAGTGTGAGTTGTATTTTTGTGTCGATCTCCACGCTGCTTTATTTTTTATTTTTCTTCTCCCTGATAGCGCTGCTTAAAATCCTGGAAACTTCGGGGGATAAAGTGGACTGTAGAGAACTGTATCTATCCTTTTAGCTGTTCCTGGTTTTGTACAGTAATAATTCTGGGAGATTGCCTCACCAGGTGGCAGCACTTAGACTACTTTAGATGATCTCAAGAAACTTAGAAAAATGGGATATGTTAAGTTCTTGAATGGGGAGCCACCAGGAAGCCCCAAAACTGTTGGCCGGGAAATAAAAAAGGGTAATAACTGATAACTTTTCATGCTGTTGCCAAAAACAAACAAACTGTAGAGAAGCAAGCAGTGGTTGAGGGCATCTTCATCTTTTTCCTAGGAAAGTGCAAATGTAAACTTTCTCCTTATACACTCCGAGGAATTAGAGCACTTAAATCCAAGATAGAGACCATTAAATATTAGTTTTTAATAATCAGTATATGCATGAACAAACTCACATTTGAAAATTCAATCAAATTTCTGACACTCCAGGTTTTTTGCATCAAATCGAACGTATGGACATTTGAATGTCTAGACATTTGAACAAACCAATCAATGCCCCTGGCTTGTAAACACAAAATGTGATTGAATTTTCACACTTTTGCATATTTTACTGGTGAAAATAGGCTTTTTCCACTGAAAAACCATGGATGTGAAAGTCTAGATGTTCAAACAAATGATTCAGTGAAGATAAGAATTTTCAGACATTTGTTTTGCTTGTGTATTAAATGTGAATAATAGTATAACTGTATATAACCCTGTTTGTGAAAGTCTGGAAATCTGTTCACGTGGGCTTAGGCTTAAATTTGGTAATTTGTTGTCTTACAGCCATTTGGCAGTGTGGAAGAAATTCCAAAGTTAAAGGAGCGTAAGGTGGTGGGATATAAATGCAAATTTTGTGTGGAAGTTCATCCGACCCTTCGAGCCATCTGCAATCATCTTCGTAAACATGTCCAGTATGGAAATGGCGCCTCTGTTTCTGCTGCAGTCAAGGTGAGAAAACTTAAATTTTAGTTTGGTAAATATAGGCATAGTTACATCAGCAGGAAATAAACCAACTTACAGGTTCCGTTGAGTCACATCCATATTGGGTGTCAAGGATTATTTTTATACTGTGCATTCTTTTTATTTAGCTTCTTGTTGTTTATTCCTTACTAACACTTGCCTGCCCTATAAAAATATCTTTATAGTTGCACCTTTTAGAAAAGGTGGATTGGAACACAGGAGATTGAATATTAGAGCAGTTCTGTACCCTAAATGCATAATAAATCTGAAATTTTACAAACCTAGAAGCATGCTACAGAGGTCAACTTCCTTTTCCTTTTGTATGTTTAAACACACCTATCTAGTTTTCATTGAATATGAAATTATGCTTGAAAGTGTGCATGGGGACTGCTAATACTCTTAATACCAAATAAAAGTTTATGAGAATGAGGAAACTGGATGAAGTTTCCTGTGTTCTAGAATATAGCATCTATGTTTATGTATAATCCTGCTACTGGTCCTCCTGAATTGCAGAATCAATGACTAAAAAACGGAAGGCGCATGCATTATCTAAACTCCATAGCCTATATATTATTTGCCATTGTTTGTTGCTGCTGATAAATTTGGTTAAGTTCCTGAAGCTGGCAGCGATGATCATAAACCTCAACAGCAACAGCAGACAGTGGTACACTCCGCATACAGCTTTTCCTTTACAAATGATTAGTCATTTAATAAATGCTTCATGAGCTATACTATAGAGGAAGATGTATTCTGTAGACCAAAGGCCTTTTCGCACTAGAGCCGAACGGCTGTAGTGCACAAAGGCTAGGACATGCGGGGATGGATTCCCCATACGCATCTGGGCAGGTAAGGAACGTATGGAGACTCATCCCTACCTGCGTAGATGTGAATGGGGAATCCATCCCCGGGTGGCCTAGCCTGAAAAGTCCGTTGCAGGGGCAGGGTGCCCCTCCCAGGCCTGCAGCACTTGGGTCGGAGTCCAGTTTCATGCGCTGACAGCATGGGTTCGGTCTACCACATGGAGCAGCACATCACCACCAGCCCAGTCTCCCCCTGCCCTTGAAAGGGGCAGGGGGAGACCAAACCTGGGGTGCCCCGCTGACTGCTGCAGTCCCAATTGGACTGCAGCCAGCCAGTAGTGAACCCCTGTGTGCCCAGGGGCACCCAGGGGTTCATGCCACCCCTCCAATGTGCGTGATGCCCTTTACCTTGCTGGACCTGGGTCCAGAGTTCATGCAGCCTCGAGATTGATCTGCTGTGATTGGCACAGGCGCCTGCACTCCAGTAGCTCAGCCCCACGCTCACCTGACAGATCAGCGTGGGTTTGGTCTGCCCGAGTGCGTGCACATGCGCAGATTGCAGCAGATTGTGGCAGATCATGCTTGAGGCCATGCGAGGAGCACCCTGGGCCCCACAAGGTAAGGTGCTTGCGCGGGCCCTGCCAGTGTTGGGCCAATTTCAGCCCAACAGCGGCAGCGGGGTGCGGGGGTGCGAATGGTCTCCGTCCCATACAGCTGTGGAATGACCTGGGACCACCCGGGAATGGGTGTCAAGCATGATTTCTTGCTCTACACCCAGAACGCGAGTAGGCCGCCCTGGGACAGGCTGGGGCGGTTCTGAACAGAAACGACAGCTCAGCAGAGCAAATGCTCCATCCCAGGGTGTCTTCCTCGTGTTCCAGAGGCCCTAGTGCAAATAGGCCTCAAGATCAAGCTTGTATGGGTTTCCTAGAGAAGGTTTATTAATTACCTATAATATAATTCAATGTATTTCCCCTATTGATTAGGTCAGACAAATATTGTACCCAAACCACTCAACTTGGGAAGTGCATTTAAGATTGGGCTTCTGTTTTATGCTCATGAGTTGTCCTGTTTTCCCTTCTCATTGTGCAGCACAACAAGAGATTAAGGAATTGCCTTTGAAATTTTGCAAAACTTTGGATAGAGTAGGAATTCAAAGATGCAGGGAGAGGAGAAACAATGCTGTATAAACTGAGCATTCTCAGCAGTTCATATGCTATGCATCTGTTAGAAAAAAAGACAGGGCTACACTCACTGGGCTTGCTAACTCACAGGCCCAGTGCTCTCTGATAGCAAAGAGAGGGGACGTATGGTGAAGATTACCCATCGAACTCAGCTGTCTAGGTCTTTCTTCACTCCTTCCTCACTTTTCCACTCATCTTTCTGACCAAGAAAGGCTGGGCTTGGCCAAAGGGCAGGCAAAGGTGTGGGAATCACAGAATCTTTGTGGGCTGCACCATGACATCCTGCAAAGGCAGATGGGAGGAGAAGGGAGGGGAGAGCAGAAAGCAGCAGTGACAGGTGAGTTGGGTTTGTCTGTAGCATATTTACTTTGTTTGTGTGCATCCCTAAAGGAGAGCGGCCATTGCAATCACCTCTTGCTTTCACTCTACAGGCTCTAGTGCATAATTAGTGCACCTCTGGGGAAGAGCAGATGCACGTCGAGTCGGCTGTTACGGCCTCCAAGCATGCCCCCCCTCCCCAGAAATGCACTAATCGTTGATTAGGTGTGGAACACAAAATCGTGTTCCACACCTTAACCAACATTACCTAATCACTTACCTGAAGCATCCAGCGGTGCAACCATTTGCTCTTGCTGGCGCTCTGGTGTCGTTTGAGGTGCTGCAGAAGCACACTCGTGCCTCGGACATCCATAGAAGCGGCTGTTCGTGCGCAGAGCGTCAGCATCATCAAGTTAACGCGCTGACGCGTGTGCAGTTCCAGAGGCACCACTGCCAAAATGGCGACGTCCAAAGGAGGACCGGGCCCCAGGAGCAGGTAAAGTTGACAAGCGCTCAAGTGCAAGAGCTAATCAATGTTGGGTCATTGCGCTCCTTCCTCGTCTAGCGGACGGGAAGGGTAGTGTGAAACGCCTCTGGTTGCGCTGAATTATAGCTCTCATGGGCTGCAACCAATCTGTGGCAAGGTGTGATAAAAGCAGCATCGGAATAACCATAGTTTGGCTGTTTCTGTTGTAAGTTATTTTCAAAAACTGTTCATAACTGAAGCTGTGGCCTCCCATGAGCCCTAGCAAAGATGACAAGGGATGATGGGAGCTCTGGTTCAGCAACATATGACGGGCGGCACATTAGCAACTTGTGTTCTACTGTTAGAAGGCGGGGGGGGAGTACACTTCCATAGTTTTAATGGTAACAATAGGCAGAAGGGAGAGAGAATTGATGGCTTTGGGGGGATGTGTGTCTTTTAGCAGGAAGCTGAAGATCCTTCACATGCAGCTTTCTTGGAGGGTTTTGAGGGAGCCAAAGACCCTGGCAGTATTGTCACGGTGGAGCTTGCAGACGCTGACTCTGGACCATCACTGGAAGATGAAACCAGACCTGGTGGCTACCACTGCAGCCAGTGTGACCGGGTTTTGATGTCTATGCAGGGTCTACGTTCGCATGAGAGGAGTCACTTGGCATTGGCCATGTTTACTCGTGAAGACAAGTACAGCTGCCAGTACTGTTCCTTTGTCTCTGCCTTCAGGCACAAGTAAGTCCGCATTTCGCTATATCACATATTTTAAATAATGAAAATATTTGCTTATGTACTGAAGAGATTACATTTATGTGCCCATACAGTAGAAAGATCTGCACAATAATGCAAAAACAAGGGATTATTTTCTGCTTTGCTGCTCCAGTTTTGTAGGAATCGTGATAGTTTTATAAATTCAGATTTCTTCTACAGGGAACTATTTTGGAATCTAGCAAATAATGGCTTGTGGGATCCAGTTAACCTGAAATCTTAATTGAAATGCACATTCTTTAAAAGGTACAGGATAAGTATTATACACTGTTAACCAAAGGATCTGACTTTATATGGATTGTAGTGATCAAACCTGCTAACATTTCAGTAGCTTATAGAAATCAAAGTAATGTATTAAAAATAAAGGAAACAGGAGGTGCCCTTCAGTCTATATTCAGAATTACCATCTCTTGGTTTTAACAGGTGTGAGATGGACAGATATTGAATTATTATTTGCGTTATTGTGGCTGTTACTGGTTGTATGAAATATGGCATAAGAAATCTAAGTTCTGTGAGTGGTTTTGTATTCTTTGTCCTTTTGTTTTCCTGTTTTTTTTGTTTTTGTTTTGCTTTTATGGGTGTCCTTTTGTGTTATAACCTGCTCTGCATTTTCAAAGAAAGATAAACAAGTTTTAAAACAATAATAAAGCAATTCCTCTCCCCCCCATTTTTTCTTGACAAAACCTTATTACGTTGGTTAAGCTGAGAAGCAGTGACTGATCTGGGACACACACTGAGCTTCTGCCACTGTGTGAAGATTTGACCTCTTCTCCTCCAGTTCCTGGTCCAGCATTCTAGCCGTTACGCCACCCTTATGCTTGCTTAAATAATAATAGCAATAATCATTGTTAGTATTGATAGTACAGTAGTTGCCCCGGATTTCTTTTTCCTGGCTTCTACTAATTTCTTCCTTTGGGTCCACGAAGTGGATATTTTAACTTTCAAATAATTACCATCTAAAACTTGGGAAGTGCTGCCTTCAAGAAACATGTTAGTTTTGTCTCTTGAGAAAACGTACTTCGCAGTGCATTACATTGCATTAAAGATCTTACTAAACTTTCCTGCCCATATGCATCATGTCCAAAATACAAGGCCCACCACCTAAGTTTTTTTGGTGTATGAAATAGATATACGTTAACTGATTTGTGACTAGCCCTTGGGTTTGAGATCTTCTATCCGTTCAATATAACTAAAACTGAAGGCAGTACAGATGGAGGAAAGTTCCAAACCAGAGTCAAGAACCACCCACGTGCATGAAGTTAGACTGCTTGTGTAATGTTTGGCATATAAATTTTTAGAGTTACTGTGCTTGTGTCTGATTTGGATCAGAACTACTGTTTCCATTAATTTCCCCCAGCCTTCCTATTTTCCTTGTTTTAATAAAAAATACTAATGTGGAAAGAGCTCTACCGCTAATACACCGAGGGTGTTTCCGCATTTGCTGCTGGAAAATGGATCAAAGAAGATCTGTTTTTCGGCCATCTGACCTCCCGAGGATCCGTCCCAAATAGGGATGGATCTGAAGGGCCCTCACGCATTCACACACACCTGGGGAGGCCAGATCTGGCAGGATGGATGGTCTGGGTGCTGTGTGGAAGCGACTGCACCCATTCCAAAAGTCAGCCGGATTCCTGCACCACCAATCCTGCCCCCGGAGCTGTGGGACTGGAGCAGTCAGCTGCCAGTCACTGTGCATTTCTGCCAGCACATGGGGGAGGGTGGAAGGAGGCAAACCAGCCTGCTTCTGCCGTTCCCAAGATGGCGGCCGCAGGGACATGCAGCCCCTCGCCTGTACATGTGTGGAAGCATTCTGCTTCCACACAGGTCCAGGTGAAGGGACGAATTGAAGACCTCAATTTTGAGGTCTTCGTTTAGATCCATTTTTCAGTAGCGAGACCCGATTTAGAGGCAGATCTCGCACACCGAAATGCGGAAGCGGCCACCAGGATGGGTCCCTAAAGAGGTCTCCAGTGGGAGGGAGTTACTGATTTTTGTGAAGTATGGACTTTAAACTTGGATCTTTCCCAGCTCTGCTTACTTGTTTGGGGTGGATCTTTACAGAAGCACGCCTTTGAGTCTAGGCCTCTTTCTTTCACTCAGGAGATTTTGGTCACCATTGTTTTTTCTGTCAGCCAAACACAGTACACTGAACTGAAAAAAAATGAAACCATACTTCAGCTGTAAGTCTTTAATGAAATTTGTATCTGAGTAAACATGTTTGGTTCCTGTTAAGAAACAGTGTGGAATACTGGAGCATCTGGTTGTCATCCTAGTAGGTAGGGCTAAGCATACCTGTCGCTTCTTCCCTGCAGTGCTGTTGGGTGTCTCTTGTGTTCTTGCCCTAGCATTCTCACTTTGTGTCTCATCTTACCAAACTTTGGGTCTTTCTGTACTTACCTGAGGACTGCACTGTGAGGTCCTCTTCATGGTCTCTTCTGTCTGCAAATTAGTGTGGATCAGAGAGAACTCATCCACACCTGGTTTGCTCCATCTGTACAGGATGGAGTGTGATTCAACTGAAGAGGCCCCTGAGCTGGATCACCAGTAGACCTCAATATTGAAGTCTATTTGCATACCAGTGGGGCGTAATTCAGAACATGGAGGCATGGACAAGACGAACACCTCTACGTTCTGATCTACAGGGGGATTTATTTTGGTGGTGTGCCTTATGGTGCCACTGAAAAAAGTCCCCCAGGGGCAATGAGAGTATGAGTGTTCATCAGACCCCTTGGGGGACAGCTCTGAAATCTGTGAGTTTCAGGACCGGTATGGGGGCTAGATTGGAATAGCACTGCTGTGCAGACAGCATTTTTCCACACTGAGCTTTCCTGAACAGAGGGCCTCACATGGTCCAGATCCACTGGACTGGATCACAGCAAGGCAAAGGCCTTTGTTTTGATTAGAAAAGAAATGTCACGATCACCTGTCTTAGGCTTGAGAAGCCCATAGATTGAGAGTGTGATGGAAATCAGGAGGAAAGGGGGGAGAGTGGATGGACAGATGACGAAGAGAGACACAGAAAACTCTGGCCCTAGAAATCACAATTAGAGATGTGCACAAATGTTTTTTGACATTGTATTTGAATGAAATTGAGTACCTGAAAATCCGATTCGATCCGAATCTTTTAAATTTGAATTTAACAAGATTTGATTCGAATTTCCCAAATTCAAATCTATTTGTTTGAATTTTTGATTCGAATCTGCACATACGAATGTCGGCAACATTCGTATGTGCACGTATGCATCTTCCCCACATCCATACGCATCCATAAGAACATAAGAGAAGCCTTGCTGGATCAGGCCACAGCCCATCTAGTCCGGCATCCTGTCGCCCACAGTGGCCCACCAAATGCTCATGGGCATCTCAAGCAGAGACGAGGACAAACCTTCTCCTGCTCTCGAGTCCCAGCAGATGGCCGTAGAAGCGCCCCAGTTCCTCCCCCCCCCCAGCCTGAAAGATGCATCTAGGCATTTGTTCTAGTAGCCATTGATACATCTGTCGTCCACAAATTTGTCTAACCCTTCCTTAAAGCCATCTAGACTGGTAGCTGTCACCACCTCTTCCAGCAGCACATTCCATAAGCCGATGACCCTCTGGGTGAAGAAATACTTCCCCCTGTCAGACCTGACTCCCCTACCCATCAGCTTCATAGAGTGCCCCCTGGTTCTAGTATTGTGTGACAGAGAAAAGAAATTTTCTCTATCCACCTTTTCTATACCATGCATAATTTTATATACTTCAATCCGTACATGTCCGTATACGTTCTGTAGTTATCCCATATGCAACCCGTTTTCATCCCGTGAGGATGCATACGGATGTGGGAAAGATGTGGATCTTCAATTATGCATCATGTACGAACCAGTACCCATATGAATGTCCAGATAACTCGAACGAATAGATCTGAAATTTGAAATTCTATTTGAATGTTTACATTCGAATTTCAGGACATTCTATCTGAGTTCGAATGCTGAAATTCAGCACATTCGATGGGATTTCCAAATGCCTACAAATATTTGTGCACGTCTCTAGTCACAATCCTGAATAAGGAACTATTCTACTAGCATTCTGAAAATTATGTGAACAACAACCATCATTCTCCCAGAAAACCTTCATCAAGTAAAATTAGTGCATTTAGACTTTCCTAGTCTGTAGTGGCCTTCGTTCATGGCTGTGTTTTTGTGTTTAAAAATTACTTGTACATTCTTATTTGGCCAAGCAGGTTGGGTAGGCAGTGTCAGAAAGACTCCAGATATTTTTTATACGTGAACAGGATTAGATAAATAGATTCAAAAACATGCCTCTCTTTTGATTGCTGAGCTCCTGGAGGATTTTAATGGGAATCACTTGGTTTTAGTAATCTATTGTTCTCAGCTATTCATCATATGACTCAGCAATGACTAGGTTGTCTCTGTGTGGGCCTCTTTACAACTTTTCACAACTCTGACCAGTTTTGTTTCAGACCTTCCTGCATTCTCTCCTGGGACAAGAAAGGACTATTTCTTTTTCTCTTGAAAGGAAACATGGAACCACTAGAGGGCTATACTTACAGGGTGACAGGGAGAAGATATTATTCACATATGTCTGTTCTAGGTGTGTTTAAACCACAACAAATTGTTATATTCTTCTTGCTGGATTCAGAAGGTTTAAGTCTTTCAAAATGTGGAAGGGAAGTCCTGTTTATTTTTTAAGATATATTGCACTGCATTTTAATGCACATTCTACTCTACTGATATGTTTATCTTACTAGATTATGGAAATAGCATGTTGTAACCAGTTAAGGCCATCACCTTATGTTTATTAATACCTTTCCCCAAGCTCTGTATTATCTCTTCAGCACGTCTAGGCTACACTTTTTGTTTACATAATTTTAGCAATGGTTTTAGCATTCTATATTATTGTTATTATTAACAAAATAATAAGGCAGAACTTTAACTTTATTGCTATTGCTTCCAGCAATCCTGAGTCAATTTTTTTTAAAAAAATATGGATTTCAGAATGTCAAGAAGAAGGGGGCATATAAACACCAGGAGAAACCTGTATATTATTTTCACGCTAGGTATTGGTTAAGACACTGAAACATTCATGCTGGGATCAAACAGTGTAAATTGCAATCCTTTCATGGTGACATGGCAGCTGAAGGGCCCTAGCATTTGATGGAAGAACCACAATGTGGATGAAATGCAAGATAAACGTTGCTGCCAACACTTCAGATTTTCCAGAGCAGGCTCCAAGGGCAGAGTCTTTACACTGGCAGATTAGCTGAAATGGAATGTCTAGGACAGGGGCAGAATACACTTTTGCCCTCTACCCCATGTCTTAGTTGGCAGCAAAGCTTTGCTGCTAAGGATGTGAGACAACTACTAATGATATCAACGAAAGGAAAGGAAAAGCAGAAATAGTTACCCATTCTTAAAAGATTGTCAGACTTGTGTCACCCTGACAGGGCACAGGAAGTTGCAACACAGAGATAGATTATAAAACAGTACTACGATCAGCTATAACTCCATGACAGAATTCAGAATACAACTGATAGAGTAATCTCTGGGTGTTTTTCCACTGTCAGAAAGTACCCATTTTTGCACCCATTAAGGACCCATTTGGATATGAGCCGGATGATCCCATTTCCACCACGGCACCCATTTGGGACCTGATTGTTTCAACTACCGCTGGGGAAATCTGGATCAAATTGGTACTTTCTGGCCTTTAATACGGATTTTCTGTAGGCCCCATTAATGGGGTCTACAATGGGGTCTTCAGGCAGAAAATCCAGATTAAAAGGAGTCTGTTTCCATGCTTATGAGGCAATGGGGTCTAGAGGAGGCTAGGGGGAGGGGGCACCCATGGGGGGGGGAGCCCCAAAACCTAAGCTTCGAAGTCATTTTAAAGTCATTTCATAGTCACTTCAAAGTCTGTGCAAAATAGTTCTGGAGTGTCTTTGAAGTCTGTGCTGA
>MTQE01000390.1:7389307-7400314 GCA_014337955.1 Aspidoscelis marmoratus
GATCAGCACAGACTTCAAAGGAGCTATTTTGCACAGACTTCGAAGTGACTCCAAAATGACTTCGAAGCTGCTTCGGAGAGTGCACCCCCATCCCCCCCAAACACCTGGGGTGACAGGCAGACCCCTCATGGGTAGATCCGGATTTCCAAATGGGTGCTCCGGTGTTTCCACGGCAGGGAGGCTAGCACCCATTGCTATTGGGTGCTAGACCACCCATGGAAACACATTGGGTACTTCCCTTAATCCGGATCTACTAGATCCGGATTAAGGAATGTACCCATTCCTTAGATCTGGATCTTCTTAGATCCAGATTAAAGGAGCGCGGTGGAAAAACACCCTCTGTGACCTATTACCTTATGAACTCAGAATTCAAAGGGTCTGGTGAGGAGCCCTTTGGGCACCAGACACCCAATGTTAGAATATACATAGAGACTGGAGTATATTGCTAATACTACTCTGCCTAGAACTTTCAACAGGTATTGTGCCGCAGGATTCCAGCCACTCAACCAAACTCCACCAGCTTAATCCCAGGATAGGAACATTCAGTAAAGGTAAGCAAGGGAAGGGGAACTTGTTATTCTGTAATGCATCATTGTTTCATCTGTCTCCCACTTCTTATCTTTGTTAACATTGTAATAGACTGAACCAAGGGGGTTTCTACCTGTGCAGGCCATGGACAGGTAAACATCCCTTCACAGGTAAGTTTTCTGTTTACAAGATCATGCAGTCCACTGTATTCACAAGTACCTATTGTGCACCTTGAGTTATCAGTTGCTTTTATCAGTTGCTGAGTAACACATTATTCTCTTTGTCTCCTCTCATTCTTTGCAGGTGACTCACCCATGAGTACAGGATCTATTCCGTATCCGATTCCATGATGAGCAAGAAGAAAGCCTTATAGAAACGGCCTGGATGCTGCAAATGTTCCTTCATGTAGTTATCTAGTAATTGCATGTAGTTTTTGTACCCTTGCTAGCTTCTTGACAGTTACAGAATTAATGATGGCATGCCTAATGCTTTTCTTTTCTTTTTTTTTGTGCACCTTTCCCATCCCCTATCAAGAAGCTAAATAAGGTACAAACTCTACTGGGGTGTCTTAATTGTCACACAGACAATGCCACACAATGTCTTCTCTTTCAGGACTTCCTCCATGTTGGATGCTGTTCAGTAAAGACTTTGCCCTTGCTACATGCATTGTGTCTTTGTTCTTAGAGTGCGGCGTAGGCCTAGGGGTGACATTCTGTCCGAGTGGGGAAAATAACACTCCATTGTACTCCTTCTGTGATATGGGTGTACAAAGCAGAGAGACTTCCATGAGAACAGGAATGATGATAATTGAGCTGATTATGAGGTCTTCCAGAAAGCTGTCTAGCGGGTCTGTCCTATCAGGCCAATTTGTGGCAGGTGAGAGTGGTCATCCATTTCTGTGGCCAGAAAGGCTGGTTGGCTCATATTGGAGACCAACTCTTGATCTTTCCTTGGTTGGGTCAGGCACATCTGATGGATCTATGTGCGCTTCATTCCTTTCCTTAACAAATATTGAAATTTATTTGCCCTCAGGAGGATAGTGTGACTGCTCTTTTTCAGATGTTTACCGCAAAGAGCAGTGGGGATATTGTTCCATGTGTCTTAACCTTCTCCTTTCTGTGTATGTGTTTTCATAAAATAATGGGAGTAAGCAACACAATCAATTCCCTACTTCATCAATCCCCTACTTGTAAAACTGTCATTAGATTGACAGTAATGGATTCACTGCAAGGTTTGCTCCTGGAACTAGAGGAGTGAGTGTGGAAATCAACATCTTGTAAGTTCCCCTGTTTGTACATGATATAGCTGTTTGCTATGATAACTGAGAGGAGTCTTTGGGCCACAGAGTAGCCACTTGTAGTGAGAGAATGTTGAATCCCACATCATGCGATGCAGTCTGTGGGGCAATTCTGTTCATTGTTTACCGCCTTTTTATCTGATTTCAAAGATTCCATCCTAGGCACTTTATTTCCGATAAAATGTGTCATTTTATGGTGGTGCTAAGGAAAAATGTAATCTAGGGCACATATAAGCAGAAAATATTTCATGCCAGAAAAATAGAACCTCTCAACCACCTGCTGAATGCTTTTGTGTCACCTGGTGAGCTTGTTATGAATAAACAAATGGCAAGTCAGACAGAAACACAAACACTTGAAGTTACTGCTTTTTTGCATTGATATTACCTGTGGAAACTCAGCTATTCCTTTTCGTTTTGGATATTGTAGTGGAGAAGGTATTGCTTTTCAGAATTTTAGTATTCTTAGTATTTGCTTCCACAGGTGAAATGTTTTTATTTTGCTTCAAAAGGAACAGTTTGATATTTTATGTACCTTTGTTTGAGTCACTGGCAAAACAAAGTCTGGAGGAACAGGAGGAATAGAAGACTTGGACTTAGTCTAGACTTAAAAGGGCATAAAGAGGGGAACTAGTAAGAACCACTGCATATAGAGTTTTTCTCTTTCCGCATTATTTCAAACAAGCTGAAGAAGAATCTTTTGGAGGTATCCCATCTCTGGATTTCCTGAATCAAACAATTCAATCCTGTGATTCAAAAAAAATATCCTGGTGCCATCTATCAAAACCCATTCGTAGCTACTTGCTGTGTACCTGTGTGTTTTCAGAGCTTGTGTGTCCCTGGGGACCAGATGCCAGGGGTCACATATAAGAAACAACTATAGAGCTCATGGTTTTCTCTCAGGGTATCCTAGGGTATTATGTGGGGCAGATTGGATAGAGCAGTAACTTGCTCCAGAAGGGAATTTGGATCAAATTGAGAAGTTGCTAAAAAACAGGTTTCTGTGATTTTTGAAGAGGTGTCAGAACAAGCTTTAAAAAAAGTCTTCACCTGCTATAAAGTGTTTGCCTGGCTGATAGCAAAACTTCCTGATGAGGACGGATCTGTAACCTATTTTTTAAATTATTTTATATATCTAATTTTTATCAAATTCTTTGCTTATCATAATCACTGGGTTTAAAGAGATGTACTAGACAGGACACAATCTGGCTTGTTTTCCCATAATGCACATTCACCACCATGCCTATATACATATTTACTTCTGCTGATATAAGCCAAAAGTATCTTATATATGTGGCATTATATCTACCTTGTAGATTTCACTGTTTTTTCTGCCATTCCGTTTTAGTTGAAATTATTCACGCTTTCCCCCTTTTCCCTTTTGCTTTTCCCTTCTGCTTTCCCCCCGAGAAGTCTGGATCGCCATATGCAAGCCCATCACGGACATCACAAACCATTCCGCTGCAAACTCTGCCCTTTCAAGTCCTCCTATAACAGCCGACTGAAAACACACCTACTCAAAGCTCATGCTGGTAAGTTCTATTCCTGTGTGTCACCGTGGAGTAGATCTCAGAAATCATGCCTTTCCCTTTCTCTGGGGTCCTGCTGCCAACTTAGAGTTAAAAACTAAACAGAGACTTCAGTTTAGTGTGTTCAGTCTAACCAGTGGAAGGATGTTGATGTGTTGATAGGATTAAACTGTTAACGGTTGGGATTTATGACAAGTCTGTATGCAAGCGCTATTGGAAATTAGATGGAGATGATAGGTCGCCCTTGGAATAAGAATCAGAGTAAAAAGTAGACAAAATAAAGGCCAAGATTTTTACTTGCTTTGGAAGATGTAAGTGACTGAAACCAAAAGGAAAAAGGAAAAGGAACTTAATAGCTATGGCAAGGAGGTTGTGGAAAAAAAGATCCTTTAATACGTTCAGAATGAAATAGGAAGTGTACCTGTACATTAATAAGACTAATTTTTTCACTATGTTATCCTTTCTGTTCAGGAACTGTGAAACTGTGGTACAGCACACCTTGCAGTTCATATCTGAAGGTGTATTCAAGAGCACTGATATGTGCTTGCATGCAGATTTTGAGGTGCATTCAAATATGCATTCCAAGAGACTTTGTCACACATTCTTCTACGCATCCCCAATGCTATCTCAGCTGTTATTTAATCCACTCCTAGTGTACTGCATTCTCTCCGTGGATGCAGTGTTATCAAAACAAGGGGAAGCAGGCTGGTTGCCAAGGCTACATGGATGTGCTCATTTCCCTCCTGAAAGCACTTATATACCTCTTCAACCTTCCTCCCTTAAAACGGGAGGGCGCTTTTTGATGGGCTTAAAAACATTCGTTTCACTCAGCCCGGTTTAGGTATAGTAAGTGTTAGAAAATGTGCAGACTATTCTCTGAAATCTAGGCTTCGTACGTAGTCTTTAAGTTCAGTTTGGGGATAAATAGGTTCTGTACCAATTTAATCTGATAGGGATAATAATTTGGTCTTCAGCAGCAGTGTTGTAACAGTAGCCAGAAGGTAGTTGGTCTAGATTCTATTCCGATGAATCCGTGGGAACTTATTATTTATTCACTATATTCCATAACCATTATTTTGTGCACCCCTCATAAAACCTGCTGCAAATGCATCCTTTCTTTGCTAAATAACAGTAATAGCTTTGTGGGTTGTTTTTTTCTTTTTTTCTGTAGAGGTGCCAGGCTCATGCAATGCTCCTCCCCATTTTAGCTGTAGTTACTTTCTTGTGATAGCATTATGTTGCTTGAGCGTGATATCTGTATCTGTTCCAAGTCCTATTCCTGGAGCTCTTGGAGCTATGAAGGGCTTTTGATTGGCGTTAGTGTGGTGTTCAGCCATGAGTTCATCCCATGTATGCATCAGTTCTGTCTATCACATTGTCTGTAGTGTTTTTGAGGGGTAGTGGGTTTGGCGTTGGCTCATCCCAGATGGCCATTAGTTTAGTGCTAACTCTTCCAAATTGCTAAGATAAGATAAGAACATATTTGCTTTACTGAATGTTTATCCTCCCCTCTGTCAGTTATTTCAGTTGTATGCTTCCAGCAACATGTTTAGAAAATTGACGAGGCTGGTCATGGGTGGATAGCATACTTTAGTTTCATCCAGTCCAGTTCACTGATCCAGGCTTGTGATGACATCCTACCACCAAGACTTGGTGGAAAACCTATAGTCTCTATAACACCCATGTGGCCATAGGTTTTCTTATACCTCACTTTTCTTTATTGAAGACAGAAGCTTCAAAACATGCCGGCATTATAATACATTCTGTTGATGTTTGTTAATTTGTACTTAAATTTACCACAATGCATGGTAGCTGCTTGGGCATTATTTCTTCCTTTCTTGCACTTGCATCCTGCCTTCTTCATGCAAATTCATGGGTAATACTGTCAGTGGCAATGTACCATGGCAGCCTAATATTATTTCTGCATATGAAGCCTGTGTGCTTCACAATTACAAAGAATTCAGGACAAATAGCAAGGAGGAGCTCAGGCTTTCATGTGTACTAGGCTTCCAAGAAGACACTGGGTGGCCACTGCAGCCAACAGAAGGCAGAAGCAGATGGGTTTTGCTTCTGATCTATCAGGACTTTCCTTATGAACTCAGCTGGGCTGTATTATACATGCGTTTCTTTGACTTAATTGGAAAGTGTCTGGATTTGACACTATCTTCTGATGACGTGTGTGTGTGTGTTTCTATATCAATACAGTATCTATATCTATATATAGGGGATATTAATAGCGACTGGAGCTCTGGTACTACTTTTATAAAGCCATATAGTTAAACCACTGCTACGACAAATTTCATGAGATATATTACTGCTTATTCCGTATGGACGTTGTCCTGTGGCTGAACTGATATTTTTATGTGTTTATTTACCTCTGCTAGTTTGAAATTCAGGCTTGGTATTTATCTGTCTGCAGAGTATTATAAAGTTTTATTTTCTGGTACATTTCCCCCCCTGATATATTCATTTGCATGCAAAGCTTTAAAAACTTGAGTGTAGAGGCATGGAATAGCAACTTGTGGTAGCAATCCATAAATGAAGTAAAATACACACACACGTGAACACAAAAAACAATCGGCATATGTTGAGACAGCAGGATTCCTTTTACTTTCCTCAGATCTGTTTATCCCAGGTCTTAGAGTGTTTCCTCACCTGCTGCCAAGAAACAGGTTAAAGTAAATCCATTTCTCAGTGATCTGTCCTCCCGAGAATCTGTCCCAAATAGGGATGGATCCGAGGAGGCCCCGCACTTCCGCACACGTACGGGGAGGTCGGATCTGGCCGGCTGGATCCCCTGGGTGCTGTGCGGAGGCCGCAGCACCCATTCCAAAGGGGATCCGGCTTCTTGCGCCGCTGACGCCTCCCCCAGAGCCGCATGACTCGGACATGCAGCTGCCAGTCACCGTGCGTTTCCAGCGGCGCGCGGCACACGGTGGAAGGGTGGAAGGAAGGAGACTGGCCTCCTTCCGCCCTTTCCAAGATGGTGGCCGCTGGCACATCCAGCTCCTCAGCTCTCCGTGTGCGGAAGCGTCCTGCTTCTGACCAGATCGAGGTGAGGGGCCAAATGGAAGACCTAATTTTCAAGGTCTTCTAGGAAGCCGGATCCTTTGGCAGCAAGACCCGATCAGGGTCGGATCTTGTGTGCCAGAATGTAGAAGTGGCGTCCTCGAAGAGTCCCGGATCTGGCCTACAGTGCCGAAGGTAAGTTTTCCATGTGTTCTTTATGTGTCTTATATGTGTCCTTAATGTGTTTTTAAGGGCCTGTGCGGAAACACCCTTAGCTTCCCTCTGTACACAGGGAATAATATATGTTTAGGTGCAATAGTGATGTTTTACCAATAGAATAAACTCTCATTGGGAAATGCCCTACTCTGTATGTACGGGTGATGGAAACACTGGGGCAGGATGAGAGCCAAATTCTTACTTCACCTCTCATTCATAAAGGCTGTGTGATAAATATGTTCATTACAAGAGGTAACAGGCCTTTAGATACTACGAATATGCCTTCCTGTGTAAAAAGTGAAGCTGTTCTCCCCACTTTTTTCACATAGCGTCCTAGTAGTTTCTGCCTAATTCTTCCCCAGCTGTTTTGCAACCTTTCTCTGTTCAAACATTGGGGGGTCCATCTGTTTTCTTGAGGTGTGCTTATGTTTTCTATGCCTTTAAGTTACTGAACCACACAGCTTGCTCGGAACCTCGTTCATACAGATACCCAAAGCGTACTAGGGTTTATAGGGTTTTGCATCTCTGTTTTCTATCCATGAAGACTGAGCTATCACATTTTAGAAGATAGTTGATACAATCTCCTGTAAATAACATTCTTTCTAAGTCTCACTTTTAAAAGAAGTTAAAGCTGTTCTTTCTTTATCATAACACTTCCCTAAACGTACATTCAGGCTTCAGCCCTAGAACAGGGCATTAAGCAACTTAAGAGTAGGCCCACTTGCTCCCAACCCGGAGGCGTCCCTTCACTCTCTTCAAAGCTGGGGAATAAAATTTCCCCAGCTTTGAAGAGTACATCGGAAATGGCCCCAGAAGCTGTGTGCTTGTGCCATATTGAAAAATATCTGGGCAGAGCACAGTGAAAAGATGTCACGTGTACAGCTGCTGTGCATCAGTGCTATCTCTCTGAGGGGAGGACGCCTCTGAGGGTGCTTGCTGACTCTCAGACGTCCTCAGAGGAGCTCTAGCAGAATGTAGACGCCATGTCCCTCAGGCCTTCATCAGGGGTGTATCCAGACTCGTTAATAATGCGCAGTGGAATATGCATTCACTGTAGGGCCATCACACACAATGATTGATGGATCATTGTTGCAACGCACATTTTCATTAATGCTGATTTAACAGCACTTGCAGTGCAGTATTAAGAAACTTTGAATATTCCCACCAGTCTGAATGGAACAGCAAGAAGAGGCAACAAGAACGAGGAGGGCCGCTCAACTCCAATTGGCCGCCTCAGCCCATGTGACCATGCACCGGTTCAAGCTCTTGCAGCTTCTGATGGGGAAGCTACAGGAGGCTGCTCTAGTCCGGATGCCCGGTTGCCGCTTCGCAGCAGGTAAGCTGCGATTTCCCCCTTCACTGTGGATTTATTCCGCTAGTCTGGAAGGGGGCCATGTGTGCCTTAAGCACAGCTTTAGTATTGTTATTCATTTCATTTCATTCATTTCCATTTCATTTCTTTCCAAAAGAAAATTTGCCCAAGATGGTTTACAACGAAGATAAAATATACAGTGCAAAATAATAATCAAAACATTATAATAAAAAATACATTATAAAAATTGCACGTCATACAAAACATTGTAAAATAACACACACACACACACACACACAGCTAAGGCCAAGTGGAGTCCAGAGCAGCTGACCAAAGGCCCCAGTCCCACAAAGAATCACCTCCTCTAAGATGTCAGTGCCCAGTCAGGCTCGAGAGTCATCCAGAGGGCAGAGTGGGCTAGGCTGCCACCCCTAGACCACCCACAGGAAGGATGGCATAAGCAGGTGTCCTTTATGGTTTCTGGTGTAGCTGAGACCAGGGACATATTTGCACTTAGACCTCTGGTATGAAATTAGGACAGCTTTGGTACAGATGCTCTGTACCAGAGCTGCCCTCCTAACTGCATACCAGAGGCCTAAATGCGAATATATCCCTGGTTGGGTCCAGAGCAGCTAACAAGAGGGACCCAGCCCTACAAGGAAGGCGTTCCAAATCATCAGGACCCATCCAGGCTGGAGAGTCATCCAGAGGGCAGAATGGCCTAGGCTGCCACCACTGTACCACCACCCTTGGAGGGGTTGCATGGTTCTCCTCCTCCTCGGGCACAGCTTCCAGCATGAATCATTTTTATATTAGTTAGACTACTCAAGAAAACAGCAAGGCAGGAGACCAATATTTTATATACTTTCACACCATGTCTGCTGCTTCCTGCAGAGAAGTGTGTGGTTGCTGTTTTGCCTTCTTTCTTTAAAAAAAGAGCTGGAGTTCTTGATTCTATGTGAGAAACCCTATCTGTGTAAATGTATATTCCACATGACATTGTGGAGGGGACACCAGTGAGAGACTGAAGTGGTATTTGCGACAAGAGCATCCAAGCATGGTTGGCGATGAGATATTTTGAGAACCATGTTATAAATGTTCTGTAATCTTGTAAGTTTCTGCAAACTTATTTTTTATTTTTGTAGCAGCTTTGTTCAGTAAAAACAGTAAGCATTCAAGGGTGATTAAAATATTGGCCGCAAAGTGTGATTATTTTCAGTATTTAGATTTTTCTGTACACCACATCACAGCCTCATCTTGGACACTTTTATTTTTGTTTACATGTCTTTACTGCTTCTACATAAACTTGAAAAGCTGCTTTTGCAATTTGTCTACTGCTTGTGCCACAGTTCCTAATTGCATGGCTTTTCTTCCGTTCTTTGACTCCTATTTGCAGATTTTCCATCTGGCTTTATAATCTTGGCTATGCTGTAGAGGCATTTTCAAGTGTTCTCTTTAATAAAACCCGCTTTGACCCAAGTGCTCCATATATTACATCTAATACATAGAACACTGCTTCACCGTGTTTGGTTTGTATAGTCCAAGGATTATGTATCTAGCAGATGGTTTTGCACAAGAGGAAAAAAAAAGTCAAGAGAATTATTTGGGAGGCCAATGGTAAGAGGTGTTATCAAACAAATATTGTAATGTAGAGGAAAAAAGGATCTTCAATTCTATAGTACTTTTTATTATTATTACTTATATTATTAGTATTATTATTGTTGTTCTTACTATGGGCCAGAGTCACTGCTGGAGAGGATGAATAAGGAGCTTAATTTCTTCAGTTTGTTCCACCTTTTCTTCTGGTCTAGAGTATTTCATCCCTGACCACATGACCCGAATTACAGAATGGCAACAGGGCTTTATTAAGAGCCATCAGAGCCATTCCATCTTAATATTTTTAACACAGAACGCCACTTTTCTCGAATACTCTGGCCTTATGTAGAATAGAGGTGTGCACAGATACATTTTTTGCATTCGAATTCGGGTCAATTTGAATATTCTATTCAATTCGAATTTCAAAAATCCGATTCAAATCCAGATTATCTGAATCTGTACTTTCAAAAATCCAATTCAAACTCGAAAATACAAATGTCGGCAACATTCGTATCCGATTTTTGCATGCATCCCGTTTTCATCCTGCATTATAAGTGCAAATAAACACAATATTCGGATGCAAAATATATGGATCTATCCAGTTGAATTATTCGAAAATCCCTATCGGATTTTCAGATATTCAAAATTTGATCAAATGTCTTAATTCGGATTTTCAAAAATCCAATTCAAATTCGAATGTCGATATTCGACGGATTCAAATCGGATTTTTGGATTTTTTAATATCCTGCCCATTCGGCCCGTTTGAAACAACACAGCTTCAGAGAAGGCCCTTCTACTTGTATTGAACAAATCACATGCAGGAAGGTCCTATAATGGTTTGGAGACCATGGCAACCTCCATAGAGACAGCACTTGTAATCCTTGGCTATGACACCAAGATGAATAGGACACTTTACTTGGTTTTCGTCTTTTTTTAGGACTACCCAGTGGAGCATTCTCACTACCGAGTTCAGTAAGAAGAAGAGAGATTTTTTTTCCACACCCATCCCCTCTTCTTTCCTTTCCTTCCCCTCTCGTCTCGTGAGCTGATGAGTTGCCTGTTATTTCGCTCACCCAGGTGAACATGCCTACAAATGCTCCTCCTGCTCATTTTCCACCATGACAATCAGCCAGCTGAAAGAGCACTCCCTGAAAGTGCATGGGAAGGCACTGACCCTACCAAGACCACGCATTGTCAGCCTTGTAACTTCACAGGCTCAGCAGGCCTCCATGAACCACACTGCTGCTGAAGAAGTGGAAGACTCTAATGGTAAGAGGTGCTTCCAAAAAAAAAAAAAAATCACACTAGAGGGAGAAGTTGACATGAGCTCTCTATTGGGGGGAAAGCAGCTTGTTTCCAGAAACTGATTTGAGTTTTGTGAAAGGGGTGAAAATTTCCAGATTAGCAAATCGCGGTCCAAATGGATGCAGATAAGCTATCAGTGATTTTCAAAATTCATGTTCTGATGGCAAATACTTTATTTATTTATTTATTTATTTATTTATTTGTTCAATTTCTATGCC
>MTQE01000390.1:7424065-7441859 GCA_014337955.1 Aspidoscelis marmoratus
GGTGGCATTGTGGGAGCACGCAAGACGCAGCCCACCTAGCCCCCCTATTGCACAAGCAACTGCACAGTATTTTACGCCTTTTCTCAAACAATATGCAAAAATATGGCTGAATACTTTCGTACAATATTCATGCCAATACATTTTATATATACACATGTAATAAATACCTTTATATGTACCCATAACTTGCGTTTATACTCAAGTATTTTGTCAGATTGAGTCTGTACATATTTGGGGGTGTCTACAGAACAGGGGAAAACATGTGGTTTAATGGCAAAACCAGACGCAGATCCAGAGCTATTAAAATATGTCAATATAGTGCAGCCTGGGACCATATCTTTTTAGAAGGAAGCTTCACTGTGCTCAGTGCTGCTTACTTCCTGGAAACAGAAGTTAGGATTCACTTGTCTGACAAAAACATTAGTGTCATTCATTACGTTTTATGTACTACTAGCATTTGATTAGCAGTAGGGCTGAATTTGCCTCAAATACTGCCTTGACAGGAAAAAATTTATTCAGAAGGAGGAAAGAATTTCACATTAGAGCACACACTCACAATATACTCAAGGTTCCTTCTTCTTGTTCTTTGTTTCGAAGGATGTACTGGTCACTGCAGATGAAACCCTTTGAAACATGACAAAGTGCATAAAGAACATGTCACAGAAACAATGCTATAGATATATGTAGTTTGCTTGCATATACTGCTTGCAATATTATCTATAAGCTGTGGAAGCTGTTCCTGTGATATTTACAAACTTTGCATAATCCTGTGACATAATCCTATTCTGCCTCTGCATTTAAACATTCCACATTCGTGTGATTTGCATATTCTTGATGAAAGAGTTGTAGAGGTTCTACTTTTTCATGAGCCACATATTTACGAGTTGCTATGTCACTCTTCTCCCTCCTTCCCTTTACCAGTAACTTAAAAATGTTCTCTGACATTCATGTGCTCTACTGCCACTGCTACTTCCAGCTCACTGTCTCAGGGGCTGTCCAGACTGCATGGTTTGGAGGGGTCACTGGTACAAGCGTTGGTAATTTCTAGGCTTGATTACTGTAATAGCCTCATAGCCGGCCTCCCTCAAGGTTCTTTGTTGCCATTAACTTTGATCCAGAACTCTGCGGTCAGAACAGGGTTGGTTTTCCAAGATATTCTCATATCTCAGCCTCTAAGAGGTTCCTACATTGGCTTCCAGTGTGGCCCAGAATTCATTTCAAGTTATTGCTATTAGCCTTTAAGGCCATTAGATGGCAAACTCCATCTTATCTGGCATCTAGATCAGTGGTTCTCAATCTGTGGGTCACGGCCCCTTTGGGGGTCAAACTACCCGTTCAGAGGGGGCGCAATGAGTCTCCGTCACCCCTTCCTCCCCTGTACCCTGCCCCCATGGTTGGGGGTCTCCACAACATGAGAAACTGCATTAAGTGGTCACGGCATTAGGAAGGTTGAGAACTGCTGATCTAGAGTTTCGTGATATATCCCACCTAGAAACTTATGATCTGCAGGCAAAGCATTCTTAGAAGTTCCTCAAACTCACATTGCAGGTCCCAAACTGCGAGCCTTCCAAGACTTAGTTCCTCACCTTTGGAATAACCTCCCACAAGTCTTTAGATCAGCAGTTCTCAACCTTCCTAATGCCGCGACCCCTTAATGGAGTTCCTCCTGTTGTGGAGACCCGTAACCACAGGGGTGGAGCAGCTGGGGGGTGGAGCAGCTGGGAGGTGGGAGGGAAGGGCGGTGGGAAACTCGTTGCGACCCCTCTGAAAGGGTAGGTCGACCCCCAAAGGGGTCCCGACCCCCAGGTTGAGAACCACTGATTTAGATTAAAAGAATATACTGTATTGTTCAATTTTGAAAGGGTCTGAAGACATTTCTTTTTAATGCACTTGAACAAGTTTAAATTGACTTATTTTAGTGGATAGTATTTACCTATGATGGATGAAAGGATATTTCAGGAATGTATTACTATTATTTTACTAGATTGATTTTAATACTGTTTCTGATTATTATTAGATTGTTTTACTGCTATGTTATTATTATTTCTGTAATTTTTAACCCTGAACCTTGGTGGAGGGGGCATTATAAATAAACACTATTATTATTATTAGTGTGGAAAGGTAGCGCCACTGCTAAGCTATGCCGTCTTCAGCCATGTAAGCCACTTCTGACAGGCTAGCCAATTTAAGATAGACTTTTAATATGCTGTTAAAAGCATCCTTGTTTAACAAGTAATATAAAGCAATATAGAAACATTTAAAATAAATTAATTTGTAAGCTTGATGAAAGGTCACACCTATCATGGCGAACTCACCAAACTATGTTACTCTCCCCAAAGAAAATGAGAGACTCAGGATTTTGAGTGATGAAATCCAACGGCTTTACATGTTCAAATCCTCAGAAATATGAAGAAAGGCTATGGCTGTTTTAGCACTTGCCAGTCCTGGACTATTTCAGCAAGACTGGATCAAGCTGGACTGGCCTAGAGCTGAACAGGGCTAGCTGTACTAGTACAAGCCCTTCTGCATTTGGATGGCTATTCTGGGATAGCCACTCTGCCGGCCCCCATCAACTCTAATTGCCCAGGAATGTAAGTTCTTGACCTACAAAGTGATCCTTTTCAGCAGTCCAGTTTGGTGCATTGCCAAGATAGGTCCCTAGCTCAACCAGATCACAGTGCCTTTCTACTTGCCCCTCTGTTCCATTCTAGCGTTTTAAAAGAGGTCTACCAATGTACTGGTCTAGGTGACCATTTTTATGGAGCATCCTATACAAGGTCTCCCCCTCCGTATCCCTGAGGGATAGGTTTGGGTTACTACCACTGTTACTGGAAATGGTGGATATTTGAAACACTGGGAAATCTCACTGGATTTCCCATGATTCCTGGGAAGTCTCGTGGGATTTTGCATTATTTCCAACTGCACCAGGCCTCCAGGAGGCCTAATGGCACTGGTGGGGGTGGGGGGGAGGCTGATCCGGTAAACTTCAGTTAAGTGAAACCACAGCAATTGGATTAGGAGATACGGGGGCACGCCTATGTTCCTTAGTTAGAGTGAGTAGGATGTAATATTTTGTTGAATCCATTGGAGAGCTTCTATCCTCCCTTACTCCTTTAAAAAAAGCAGGATTTTTTTTTAAAAAAAAATCAAGACAATCAGTTTAGAGTGTTTTTGGAACCCAGTGTGTGATTGCTCAAAACAGAATCAAATCCATTCTGTTGGTATCCTAATTCTGCACTGTGTGATCTTTTCTACCAGATACAAATCTCTGATTGCTCACTTTACTGGCTTGTTCTGTCTGCAAACTTTCAGCAAAATTTGGTGGTGGGGGGGGGAGTCAAGTGATTGGATGGATACTGTAGGAACATCTGGAATATTTCAAACACTCAGTTGGTAGAATTCTAAGAAGTAACTGTGTTCTTCTGGATCACTAAGCAAGGGGGGTCTAGTAGCACCTAACAGAGAGAAAGAAGTTGGTAGCATAAGCTTTCGTAGTCTAAGGGCCTGCTTGCACTTAGTTCTTAGTGAGTGGTGGTCCACTCCCTAGGGAAGTATGTCTGCACTCCGTCACTGCCATCCTGGAATGCCTAACTCCAGAGCAATCTTATGGAGTGCTAAAAAGCCATCCCTAGCTTGACTGGAAATAGCTACCTTTTGCTTCTCAGACTCTTCCAGGTGTGGCATGAAAAGTGGGCGTGGCAGAGCTGTTGCACGATGGGAGTAAGTTGATCAACACTCTCCTCTGTTTTCATTAAAATTTGAAGTCCTCAGTAGACAATCTAAGTACTCGTTTAAGATTAATACAATTAGCCTCAACAGCTTACTTTGCCTCCAATTGAAAGAGCAAGTACAGTCCTCTAACGTGCCTGTCCAAGCTTTCTGATAAAACACTGATAAGATTTGTTTTCTCTATCACACAACACTACAACCCAGGGGCAGTCAATGGGTGTTTTTCCAATAGGGCTTAGAACCCTTCTAAGACCCCATTAGGAACCTGATTAGTACCTGATTGGTATCAATCGGGAGGGCCCTGTCCCCACCTGGACCCCATTGAAGGCCCCATCTGACCCTAACCACGAGATCCCTTTCCTGATGTGTTGCGGAAAGCTCAGCCCCTGTCAGTTTATAGACATAATTAGGATTCTTGGCCCCAATGTGTATTACTTTGCACTTATAAAGATGAAAGCACATTTGCCACTTGGTTGCCCACTCACCAAATGCCAAATTTTAAAATTTTGATTGGAGGAATATCTTATTTATAGAAGGCAAATAAGAGTGGATTCTAGACTAATTCATAATATCTTTTCTAACCCAATTCAACATAATGTTGAAAGACTTTTTAGCAGCATTTGCACATAAAGGCAAGCCAGCCTTTTTCAATTACCATAGTTTAGCATAAACAAGCAGCATGCTTGCACACTGCCTGATCATTGTCACTTTGTTCCTCTCCTGGTGTGAATGAGATAAACAATCGAAAGTCACAGCATTATTATGTCAGAATTAGAGATCATTGCTATTGCTCTCTATGACTAATGAAGATTGGCTGTTGGTTTGAACTTGTTAGAGAATGATAAATTTGGATTCAAAGGGATTCCAGGATTCTGTTTTGTTTATCCTGTTTAAGTATGGAAAGAACAAAGCAAAATAAGCTGAACCAGAGTACACAAAGCTTGTTAAGATTTTATTGCTTAGGAGAAAATATGTTTATTGTTTAGCCTATGGAGGTGGCCTTTTCGGTCGCATCTAGGGAAAAAGGAGCAGGGCAGATATTCAGTTGCAGGTGTTTGGAGATCAAAACATTTGACTCTTCTAGCAGTCATATCCTCAGCAGATGGATATCAAAGCCATATCCAAGGTTTTAGGTGTGAGGCTGAACTATGGAACTTAACATCTCCAGAACTACAACAAGTGAGAAGAAAACAGCTGTTGCTTCCAAAAATATGGTTTGGTAAGCCTCAAGAAGCCTCACTGCTAGAGGGGAAAATGTTGCCTTTACTATAATTACACTTTTATCTAAGGGGTGTAATGAGCCATTGTTTCCTGAAGCTTTTGCATACTCATGTATTACTCATTATTCGTTATTTGAGTGTCTGTCAGAGCCAGTTTGGTCTAGTGGTTAAGGAGTCCGACTCTTATCTGGGAATACCGGGTTCGATTCCACCCTCCCCCATGAAGCCAGCTGGGTGACCTTGGGCTAGTCACAGTTCTCCTCTGAGCTCTCACAGCCCCACCTACCTCACAGGGTGTTCTGTTGTGGGGAGAAGAACAGAAGCTTTGTCAGCCGCTTTGAGTCCCCTTAAATGGGTGAGAAAAGCAGGGTAGAAAAGCCAGCTCTTCTTCGTCTTCCATTCAAACCACATTCCTTAAGACTCGACATAGCCTTTATTTATTTATTTCAAGAATTTTTTGTCTTGTCTATATCATAAGCCAAAAGACTTCTCGTAAGAGTTATATTATAAAAAGAACAGAAGTGAAGAAGAAAGGCAAGGAGAGAGAACCATCTTACTACTGTCATCTGGGTCTAAAATTCTGGATGAAATTTCTCAGAAAACTGAGGCCTATTCGCACTACGACCTCTTAGTGAACTCTTAGGGAAGAGCATACGCACGTTTTGGAGGCTGCTACAGCTTCCAAGAGTACTCACTCTCCCCAGAAATTCACTAATGGTTGATTAGATGCTCCACACGTTAACCAGCATTTACCAGAACTTACCTTAAGTGTCCAGGGCAAGAGCATTCACTCTTCTTCCCCTGCTCTGGGTTCGTTTGAGGTGCCACACAAGCGCGCTGGCACCTTGGACAACTATAGACGCGACCACACATGCGCAGAATATCTGTGTCGTCAAGGTGATGGCATTGATGCAAGTGCAGTCGTGGAGGATGCCATAGCCAAAATGGCAGCGCCCAGCAGGGGACAAGCCTGGGATCGAATAAGGTAAGTATCTGATCCCAGAGGGAGGGAACAGCCAAAGCTGACTAGTGCTCAAGTGCGAGCGATAGTCACCGTTAGTTCATTGTGCTCCTTTCCCGTCCAGCAGCCGGGAAGCGAAGTGCAAAAACGCACCTGGTTTGGATGTATTATTCTTATTGTTGAACAGTATGATAACAATCTCTTCATGTTTCTCCACAGATTCTTCCTATTCAGAGCCTCCAGATGTCCAACAGCAATTGAACCATTATCAGTCAGCAGCTCTAGCAAGAAATAATAGCAACAATAGTCCTGTCCCACTTTCTGGAACTGATCAGAAAGGTGAAGCCACTCTAAACTGTGAATTTTGTGAATTCTCCTCGGGTTATATTCAGAGCATTCGACGTCATTATCGTGATAAACATGGAGGAAAGAAGCTCTTTAAGTGTAAAGACTGTTCGTTTTACACAGGCTTTAAGTAAGTATTTGTGTAAATCAGCAAAACGTCACTTTTGTGATGCTCTGATAGCTCTCTGTAAACATAGTTAAATCCATAAGTGACGCTAAAAAATAACAATGTTTTTCTTACGTATGATGATACCACTGTGAGCTGGATTTAGGGCTATGTTTTAGCATCCAATCCTACATATATCTGAGTCTTGCTGGGTTTAATGAAACTTAGGCTACGTTCAGACATAAGAATAGGGGTGGTGTAAAGGGGCCCGAGAGAGACAGTGGGTGGCCTGGTGTTTCCACCCTTTCTAGCACCGAATGTTCATGACAGAGGGGAAGGGGAGCACTGATGTGTGTACAATCCCATCTCTAAGTCATCTCTGAGCCGCCTCAGAGATGCTTCTTTTCATAGTGTCTGATCACACCCACTGTCCCAGATAAGTAGGCAAGAGATTGCAGCTTTATTTTGAGTGTTGTCTTGGCTCCAATAAGGAATATAGCCTATCATGCAGATTTTTAATTTAATACAAAATCCCAAAGCAGCTAACAATATGAACATACAATCAAGGCTAGTAAAACCATTTATAATATTAAAAACTGGGTGGGGGAGAATACACGTATGCAAAGGGAAGAGTATTTGGCCCTTTCTGCATTGGGCCTTATTTTGGTTTGTTTGTTTGTTTCCCCGGAACAAGGATCTGTCATCCACATGCTGGTACAGACTACAGCAGGTCCCACTAAGTGATTTAAGTTGATCTATGAGGGATCTAGTGGGAAAGGCAAGAGGTTAAGTACCTTAGTTTGGTCTAGTGGTTAGGGAGCCGGACTCTTATCGGGGAGTATGGGGTTTGATTCTGCACTCCCCCATGAAGCAGCTGGATGACCTTGGACTAGTCACAGCTTTCTTCTGAGCTCTCCCAACCCCCCACCTACATCACAGGGTGTCTGTGGTGGGGAGAAGTATAGAAAGCTTTGTCAGCCACTTTGAGTCCCCTTAAATGGGTAAGAAAAGCAAGGTGGAAAATCCAAGTCGTTTTCTAATCTTGGATCCTGAGCAAATATAATCTGATCTGCTTATTAACTGGCTATTGATAAAATTGCTTAAGCACAGAGCTGCCCCTCACTACCACTTGGCAGAAAAGCTATCACGTTTGCTCAATTCGCAGATTCCAGAGCAAATGGAAACCCGGCCCCACATTCTTCCCAGAATGAAGACTTTAGAATTTAGCTGTAAAATTACATATAAAGCTTAATTTGTTACATCAACTCAGTAGTTGCAGGAGTTGGGTACACAGTTCCTCTTTCAGCTGCAGACAAAATTATAGGAAAAAATAAGCATGAATCCCTGCTATTGCTTCACACTCTCTTTTTCACTTGCCTTAAGGTACTTTATAATTTGGAGTTTGCCCTATTTGTTTATTATTGCATTTTCTTAGAGTGCTTAGGGAAAAAAATGCATTGTGGTTTTGCTGGAGGTTAGTAAGATTAGCCTATTCTGTAATATTATTATCCCATGATCAATGTAAAACTCCTGATTAATGCAATATGCAGTGCTGTAGTTTGTCTAGATGATTTTTCTTTCTTCATAAAAATCATATACAGAAGGAAGAATTATGGGAAAAGTTGCTTTAAAGAAAAGCCATTGATGATGAAGATGGGTACAAAGGTACCCAGGGATAAAAGGTTTATTTATTTATTATTTGTTTGTTTATTTATGCATGCTCTGTTTCTGTAAAGTGATGCTCAGACTGTTCACCCCATGTTATAATTTTTATATGTACTTTAAATGTAAGTTTGTAATTATATAGGTTACATCTGTAGTGTTTAGATATAATCTGGGAAGCAGCCTTTACTGCCACCTGTTGCTTTTGCGTTTAGTAAAAGTGCAGAGGGAAAATGAATCTCCTGACTTAATTTCTTTCCCCACATATCTTCTTTAGTTAAAGGTTGACATTTGCCCTGCGGCAGGAGGAATTTAGAAACTAGCCTAGGGGAAAGTAATAGTGGATTCCTACTGACTAAGTAGTGTTCCGTAGTCAGCAAAACCTTCATTCTTCTAACTTTGGAATCCCGGTATCATTTTACTGAAACTTTTCACGCAGAGCAAATGGTAGGTCTCTGACCAAACGTTGTCAGAAATGAATGAAAAATGCAGTTGTATTATGTACCCTATTGGTGTTTACCAGAAGAAGCATGCTTAGTCCCTCCCGTCATTAGAGGCTTACCCTTTCAAAAAGATGACCGTACAGTTTTATATTTATTATTTATTTATTTATTTACATTTCTATCCCACCCTACACCCAAAGGTCTCAGGGCACGTAACAACATTTAAAATCAAATATATTTAAAAAGCATATTTTAAAACCACAGTGCCTGCAAGTGGGAAGGGAGAGTGTGTCCTCATTTAACTGAAAGCCAGAGTAAAGAGGTGCATTTTCACCGCCCTCCTGAGCATATACAGTGAGGGAGCCTGATACATCTCAAGGTGGAGACTATTCCATAGCCTGGGGACCATAACTAAGAAGGCCCTCTTCCGGGTGCACATCTCACTGCTGAGGTTGGTGGAAGAACCAGGAGAGCCTCCCCTGCAGATCTTAAGATCCATGCTCTTGCATGTATATTCAATAATTTGGAGAATTTCTACTACTAAAGTGACTCATCCCTTTGAAACTAGAGTTACCACCTTGAGAAGCTGCTCTCCTTGTGAAATTAGGAGTACTTTCTTAGGGAATCCTCTACTCACTGCCTTCCCAGTTCAAACTCAGTTCATGGAGCGCAATAACGAGTATAGTTCCCCTCTCATTTCTATGCCAATGTGAAACTATGGCCATCCGGTTCTTATTTCAATGGAATTTGCTTCCTTTTAATATTTCTCTCAGGCCATGCCTTACTCCATTTCAAGTGTTTCTGTAGGTTTTATAGCTTCTGTCTCCCAACACCTTGTTAATCCTTCTTTTGCTTTAGTTATAGTTGACACTGGTGATGCCATAGCTTTGGTTTGCCTCTGAGCATTTCAGACACTGGTGATATAAAAATATTCAAAATCAATCCTGATGTTAATGTAAAACAATTTTTCATGAAGACAAGAGGAAGAAGGAGCATATGATTCTTTTCCAGTCAATCACAACCATTTCAAACCGCTATTTAAACAAATTGTTTATTGACTTGGGGAGGCTTACCATCTGGTAAACATTGCATAAAAAGGAGGGAGGAAGGGAGGGAAGGAGGATTAAATTCTATAGCTTCTGAAACAAGCAATATCACTCATTAAGTTGGGTTCTACAGCACCCTTTTCTGAGCCTGTTCACTACTCCCTGTGTTCATAGATCTGCTTTTACTATGCATGTGGAAGCTGGGCATTCAGCAGTTCCTGAGGAAGGACCCAAAGATCTCCGCTGTCCTCTGTGTCTCTACCACACCAAATACAAACGGAACATGATTGACCATATCGTTCTTCACAGAGGTAAACAAACCCCATGAGAATGTGCAGTGGCCAACAGTGCCACGCCAATGGTCTCTGTTGCTTGTGGCAGAGTGCATCTCCCCAAGGAAAGCTGATTAGCTTAGCAGCAACCATCACCACTGGTTTGTCTTCAGCCCCGGATAGCCAGAAAGAGAGAAGCGTTCAAAGATGTTGCTTATGGTGATGTTAGAAATGCTCACTATTCCCATTCTGCACATGTGAGTTTCGGTCGCGTTAAAGGGTGCATCCATTCTGTCTTAGTGTCACCCAGGCTGTGTGGAGGCCAAAAGTTCTTTCGGTAACAGATATGAAGCCTCCCCTTGTGTTGCAGCCCTGGATTTCAAACACAAGACATATTACATATTTCTTTAGAGAACTAAAGAGAAATGTCATGTTCTCTTAGCTGCTGAATTGTGTGTTCTAAAGCGGGAAGTGTTTGAACTCTTCAAGATGGGAGTGTTGCCTAGAATTATCACACTTGACGTTTAAAGATAGTCTTCTGGCTATAGAAATCCACTTCCATGTGTTACGATGGCATTCTGCCTGATTGCAAACCGAGAAATGTCCCCAAGCAGTGTATCCATGCTAAGGTAATAAACACTGTATTTTTTGTCTTCCACGTGAGTTTTTCTAGTCTTTTCTCTCTTTTTAATGCAGCTCTGTGAGCATGATGGTACATGCACAAGGTGGCATTTTTCTTGCTCTCAGGTCAGAGTACACAAGAGAACTAGCCTTGATAATTATTTTTGGGCTGGGTAGAAAAGGTTGGTCAAAGACTTTCACAGATGGCCCTTGAACAAAAAAAGATCACTCTGGGATTCAAAATACATATAGCAGAACCGCCTTGGTGAATGTGAAAGCCGGGTAAACAATACTTTAACCTCAGAGGGAATTACAGCACTAGACTGCTCATTGACCTCCAGGGCATGCTAAAAACAGAGGGGGCTGCTGGATCTAGTGCTGTTTCATACCTTCTTAAGCTGATCAACTGAGCTTCTGGTTCATCCTAAGTTTTATTTTCTGAGACATTTTAGCAATATCTAGAATGTGTTGTTTAAAAACAAAAGTTTGCAATGCAAATAACTGTGGTTGGACCAGTATCCCGCAACTTGGGTGAAAGCAAAAAGTTAGTAAACTTAACAGCTTCGCTGCCTTTTGTTCTTCAAAGTGAGCAAATGTTAGCAGGGGAGCAGAGGGTTGGACTCGATGACCTGGAGGTCCCTTCCAACAAGGCCGTCCACATTGGGACAGTCTGTTCCACATCAGTCCTGTGCAGGCACCAAAGCTTGCACCAGCTTCAGAGCCAACACAGGGTGCTCTAGAATGCTCCAAAGGCCAGGAACTTCAGAACTCCCGGAATGTCCATTCCAGCAGCGTACCTTGCTGTACCACCAAAATGAGTCCCTCTTGGTATACTATACCATGGAAATATGATGTACACATACTGTGCCTCCTGAATCTGGTATATTACCCCATAATACAGCAGTAGACTGAAAAAATAAGTCTAACAGTAGACCAGCCCAGGATGCCAGGTCCCTCACGCATTGCAGAAAGGCCTTGCCCTAGATTTCTGGTGGCAGATTGATAATACTGTAGTTCTAATGTGAACCAAAACTGTTATTCCAAACAAGAGGAACCCACGCCACATGAAAGCCTAGAAGTACTGAAGGTGATCAGCTCTTGTAAGCAAGCTAATGACATCTGTATGAAAAAAGAATGCACTGTATTTGGCTTAATGACTGTTAACAGCTGTGTTAATAAATGCTGTTGCTTTAGCTTTCTATGATAATTAGATCAAGTTCTTTGGTTTTATCATGTCAGATCTTTTTGGGGGATATGGAAGGAATGGGCAACAGTTGGTTTGCTTGTTACAGTATGGAATGTTGGAATATGAATTAAAGATCGATTTTATTTGGGACACATAAAGGAAGCGACGTGCGCTGGCATCATCCAGGCATGCTTAGAGGCAGTCCAGCAAGTGCCCAAGGACAAGACCTTAGGAAAGAAGAAGAGCCCTTCGTATAATTTAAAGTGATGCTGAAATGAATTTAATAGCAATGGATTTATTAGGGCATATGTACAGAAACATGAGGAGGAAAGTCTGTGACAGCAGGGCTGACGACTTTTAGAGCCCTAGGTCAACTGTGTCAACAGTCTGTCTAGCACTTAAATGTGTAGACTGAACTGATGTGCTCCAACCAGGTTGCTTCCAGGTAAAGGAAAAGCTAGAGATGCTCCTGAGTCACATTCAGTTCCTGGTGACCCTACTGAGTTTGTCTCCATAGGAATTTAAGAAGAGCCGCTGGCAAAATGTGAATAAGTATCTTTGTAATGTGTAAATAAAGGTGATAAACCACTGCCTCTTTTGGTGTAGAATTACTAGGTCAGAATGAGAGATTCCACTCTCAACAGATGGCAAAGAGGATTAGAGTGGAACTACCCGAGAGTAGAATGCACACTAGGTTTCTTTAAAACATAAAGGCCTGTTTATTTGACTGACTATATTTATTTGCCATATTTTTTAATTATATTCGTATTGTATCTTTGTTTTTTCCATTTGTTGTAAACCGCCTTGGGCAGAAATTTATTTTGGAAAGGTGGTATATAAATAAAAAATGGAAATAGAAATGGAAATGAAAGTAAGCAATGGAAGTAATTTAACCGGGAATATTTGGAGCGTTAAGGTGTGGAGTCGGGCTAATTTAAAAAGGAAAGAACGTGTCTCTCATTAAAGTGTTGCGGCTTACTGATGTTGATGTTATCGTTCTTGGAGAATGTGAAAGCATTTACTTCAGGCTGGTCAGCTTAAGCAACATCCTAAGTGTGATTTCACCATATCTTATACAGGCCTCTGTATACTTTGTGGCTTTAAGGGAACTTTTTAAAGACCAAAAATGAAATGTTGCATGCACACAGTGGCAGCGCAGTGAATAGCTTCAAGCTTTCATAGCAACTTAATCTCTGAAACCTTTTTGGCAATCCTGTCTTCATAGCTTTAGAAAGCCGTGGCCAGCCAAACCTTGCTGTGTTTCTACTTAGTCCAAGTGCTGCAGTTTGCTGCTGCCGTCCTCCGACCAACCATTCCCACACAACCTTTGAAAATATGCCCTGACATTTTTCCAGGGCTGAGTGCAGTTTACCAAGTACAATGTGCCTGAGGCATTTAATTTAAGTACCATTGCTATTTTACATTACTCAGCAGAAGGGAAAATCACAGCTATTTAAAGTTGTGTTTTAGTATTAGGGCTTCATTGCGCTCCTGAAAAAGTCACTGAGCAGACTATGAGTTTTTAAAAGAACTCAGTACCTTCAAAAATATACTGAATGACGACATTCCTTTCAGCACTATTAAGTGCTGAATTATTTAGTTAACACTCAAATCCAATTCGCTTTTTTCCTCTCACGTGAAATCATTATGTTATATATTATGGTATTTATCTGTAAGATATATATATGTGGAAAAACAGGATTTGGCATTTACTAATAACACTTCTGTACGATAGTGATTATTTGTGATGGATAATCCTGTGTATTCTGATCAGGGAAGTGCTGAAGCACAAACTGCAGTTAAAGGCCCAGAACTGTCAGGTGATTTACCTGACAGCCATACTCTCCTCGCTACTTTTACAGGATTCATGAGGAGTCAAAGTGGTTTGAAGAATTTACTCTTTTTCCAAAGCATGGCCATCACCTTATAGACCTCTCTGTGAGTGGAGCTACAGTGCACATTGGTGCACATGCGTGTAACATCATTGTGCATGTGCTAGGCCTGCCCACGTTTCCTGTCATGCAGGTCTGACTTCTTGTGAAGCATCTACATTTCATGCTTCAGGTTAATGCATCTCAGTCATTCCCTCCTCCACAAAAGCTTAGGTTGTAGGAAATGTTAGTCTTTAAGGTACAAAAGTTTTTTTCTTGTTCCTTGCTGTCAACAGATTAACACTACTGCCCACTGGAGTGCATGGCCAGATATTGCCTACTTCCCCACTCCATGGTCTGTACCAGGTGTGCGGGAGGAATGTCCAGAGAGTCTGAGATGCCAAATCAAAACTCTTGAGCCAAAAGTAACAGCACATTACTCACTGCATTCCTTGACACCATAGCAGATTATGGAACTCTGCCTCACCTCACTTTCTCAGAAACAGTTCAGGTATAATGTGAAGGTTAACAAAAGAAAAAGAAGATGAAATCATTCCAAAATACCGTATCTATCAAGATCAAGAGTAGAAGGCTCCATAGTTAAGATGGTTTCAGCCCCAAGATATCTGCCAAACAAGGTGCTTTCAGAAAGGCTTCATCTTGTCCTGTTAATGCAGGAATTGAGGAATGTGTTCATTCAGGTATCCTGATCCTAAACTATTCAAGCTTTATAGGTCATTACTAAACCTCGAATTGGCCTCAGTTATTAAGTGGCAGCTAATACATTACATTTTCCCCACATGTTTGGCCCACAAAATAAATATGCTGCTGCTGTTCTGCAGAAGAGGCAGCTTCTGTGCCATCCTCCAAGGTGACCCTGTGTAAAGCAGTTACAGTATTTCAACTGGGAGATTATCAGAGTATAGATGACTAGGTCAGGCTATCCCTATCCTAGAACAGCCAAGGTTGGGATAACAGCTGAAGCTGGGCAAAGAGGATTCCTGGAAGGATTTCAAGGTATATTATCTGTCAGGGATGGCTTTTGAGGATCAAGTTCAAACTAGCAAAGAGGAAAGGGCTTTTACTGTATATTTGAATGTGAAATGGATATTTCAAGAATGAGTAGACCGTAAAACTGAGAACCGCAAATGAGAATGGTGCATTATTTTTGCATGGTCCGTTTGAGATCCTGTGAATTCTAAACACTCAGAGCTTGAAGTGGGAAGAAGAATATGGTGACTCCAACCTCATTGAGGATCCCTAGAAAACAAGGAATTCTGTGGTGATAGGAGGCCCGGGAGTACTTCAGGTGCACAACAGGAAAGTAGAAGCCATTTTGTGTTGATGGGAGGAGGAGGAGGTCTGCCGGAATTTCCCGGATGGAGTTACGACAATGATTATTTAAGTACAGGAACAAACAAATGGGTTTGCTATTAACTTTGGGGAAAGAGCGCAATGGAGGAGCAATTAAAACATGTGAAGACAAGAAAGAAAGCCAGAGAAACTGTGAATGACTTCCTTACTAATGGGCCTTCTCCCACCATCTCTTTTCACCCCGATAGAAGAGCGAGTGGTTCCCATAGAAGTGTGCCGTTCCAAGCTGTCCAAATATTTGCAGGGAGTTGTTTTCCGCTGTGACAAGTGTACCTTCACCTGTTCCAGTGATGAAAGCCTACAGCAGCACATAGAGAAGCACAATGAGCTAAGACCTTACAAATGCCAACTCTGCTACTATGAGACGAAGCACACCGATGAACTGGACGTTCACCTTCGAGATGAGCATAAGGTAATTTCATGTCATCTGAGCCTGCTCTTGCATATGATGCTGTAGTCTTACAGGTGCATTTTGAATATTCTGAGCACTATTATCCTTTGAAAAGTGCTTCTTTTATGCATAATTATAGCTAGCCCCTAGCTGCTTACATTTTAAATAAATTCTGTCTGGAAGATAAATCTTAGACTTTTTTTTTTTACCATACATCTAACAATACAGAATTTGTCATGGATGGATCACTCTCTGGTAAGGTTTGGCCTTGTGGTGGCAGCTCCCCTCTGCAAGGGTGTGGGGAGATGGGTCCCCCTCAACCATTGAGATTCCCCCCTTCAGAGACTCTGAAGAGCTATTCCCTGGATCCAAATGAATTGAACAAACTATTGTACAGAGGCCAATATGCCCTTCCTGGGCAGTGTACTGGGAAGAGTCATGGCTGCCCAACTGCGGGCATGCTTGGGAGAAGCCTATTATCTAGATCCATTTCAATATGGCTTCAGGCCCAGTTATGGTACTGAAACCACCCTGGTTGCCCCAGTTGATTACCTCTGGGAGAAAGTTAGAGAGTGTGCCACTTTGTTGGTTTTCCTGGATCTCTCGGTGGCTTTTGATATTATTGACTATGGTATCTTCTGGAAAGACTACAGAGTTTGGGAGTTGGAGGCATCACATTGCAGGGGTTCCATTCCTATCCAAAACTGGTGTCAGAGAGTGGCTGTGAGAGAATTCTGGTCAAAGCCCTGGGAATGCACTTGTGGGGTTCCTCAGGGATCAGTCTCTCTGTAAAGATGCTGGGATGGGTCATCAGGAGTTTCAGAGTAAGGTGCCATCAATACACAGATGGCACACAGCTCTTATTTCTCCGTGTTGCCCGAATCAAGAGAGGTGATGAAAAAGTTTGGTTGGTGCTTGGAAACAGTAATGGGCTGGATGGAGACCAATAACCTGAAACTGAATCCAGATAAGACAAAGGTGCTGTGTGTTATGGGTCTCATGCCCATGAATGAAGGAGGCATCCTGTTCTCACTGGGGTTGTTTTGCCCTGGCAGGAGTGCCCTGGCAGTTGTTTTGCCCTGGCAGGAGTGCAATTTGGGAGTGCTCTTGGGCTGTGTAGTGACACTTGAAGCTTAGTTGAAGGCAGTATCCAGGAGTTTATTTCCAGCTATAACTGGTTCACCAAGTATGGCCCATTTTAGACAAAGACAGTCTGGCCACAGTAATCCATGCTCTGGTAATTTCAGATTGGACCATTGCTCTCTACATGGGGCTCCCCTTGAAGATGATTCAGAAGCTGCAGCTGGTACAGAATGCAGCAGCTAGACTACTTGGCAGTGCTGGCCAGATGTAGATGTAGGACTGTTGGCCAGTCCTAAAAAACCTGCACTGCTTGCCTGTTTGCCACTAAACCCAGTTCAAATGTATTAATGTGAATTCATAAGGCCCTAAACAGCTTGGGGTCCATATAGACCTGCCCATGCCAGTGAGGACCTCTGGGTGGTGCCACCCCAATCAGCCATTAAGAGAGGTGGGGACACATGGGAGGACATTCTCACTGATAGCATCCAAGCTATGATTGATTGATTGATTGGATTTCTTTGAGGGAAAATTCATGTCTGTTATGAAGTACCTGCCTGTAAAAGTTATGTAATGATTAACAAAGGAATATATGCTTGTTTTGGTGGAGAACTTCTTTTGCAGTGTTCCCTATTTTAAAATCAAGCACTCTTTAAACTAATTTAAATAGTTTGGGCATGGAGAGTAGACCCCATGGGCACCTTCAACTGAGGCAAGATTCGTTGCTGTCTTTCCACTCCTCCTAGTTCCAAATCAATATTTTAATGACAACTTGCCACACTCAAGCTTTGTCTACTTCATTTCCTCTTCTTCCTCTTCCTTCTGGTCTTTCTCTCACCGTTTGCTCAATTCCAGCCCCTTTAAGAGCTCCCAGTATTCCAACTGTGCAAGATTTTCATCCAGCTCTCTTAGCGCTGTGGTCCTAGGAGACCGCCAACACCGTGTGAAGCTTTGGCTATACTGGGATAGGGATCACAAGAAGAGGCAGTGGGAAAATTCTTAGAAGTTGCTCCGTTACCTATACTTGGTTTAAAAATGCTGCAGGCGAGATACAAGGTGATCTTTGATCACTTATTCTGCTGGTGAAGGTCACCCTCTCTCACCCTACATCTTGATGGGGTTTTTTGCATCATCACTGTGTACCATCCTTGGCATTTTCATAATTTTGATCACTTGGGGGGCGGTCTTCTTTTTTTCAAGTGAGCAGTGCTGTCTTATGCCTCATTTAACACTCAGAAGTCTCAGATAATATTGTAAGTGCAGGTATTCCGAACAAGGGCAGTGTATAGCTGCATTCTCAAACCAGGTATGGATATTTTGGATTACAATTTCTGTCACCCCTCCAAACAACATAGCTGTGCTTGCTGAAGCTGGCAGGATTTGGAGATGGGGACATTGGTGAAGACTGCTGTAATAGATTAGGAAGTGATAAAAAAATTTATTTAAAAACGTCAGGCCAGGGATTCAACTAGAAGTTCAAAGACTAA
>MTQE01000390.1:7460861-7475690 GCA_014337955.1 Aspidoscelis marmoratus
AACAGATTCTGCCTTCGCTGTGCAGACGCAGTAGCACAGATTTCAAGACGTCTGCCCCAGGAGCCGCGTGATTGGAGCCTTCAGCTGTCAGTCACCGCTCCTTTCCAGTCAGTGACGTATCTGAGATCCAGTGCCCGCCTGGTGCCGAAGCCGGCTTTTTGTGCATGGAATCGCTACATTCAGACTTGCTGTCCCTCTGCCGCCATAGCTGGGTGCCTGCCTAATGCGAATCCCGTGTGAGAGGGACTTCATGGCTAGACTGTGCTTCTCCTGCCACACTCAACATGGCAGCTTCCTGCCACTGCCTCTCTCAACATGGCGACTTCCTGCCCTGCCCCATGTGTTCTCTCTCCCGTCCATGTGTGGACGCGTCCTCCGTTAATGCGGATTTATTGCACAAGTACCCATTAAGACTACCTTCAATGTGGTCTTCCGGGAAACCAGTTTAAGGGCCGCTTAACACCCTTTAGAGACACATCAATGCGGAAGCGGCTTTCCCAATGTGTCTCTAATGGGTGCTGCTGTGCGGAAGCGGTTTCCCAAGTGTTTAATGGGTGTTAAAGGGTCAATGCGGAAGCACTCTAAGAGGCCAAGTGCGAACTGGCCTTTTAGCTAGCACATAGTTTGAGTGGAATTTGGGCATTATGCTCTAAGGCCCCATCTATACCTAAGTTTTAATCCAGCCTCAGTCCTCCTTAAGAGGTGGATTTTCCTAGTTAATGTTGGAAGAAAAGAGCATGTCACTTGCTGATGGGCTGGCTCATTCTGAAAGTGGACTGAAGCTGCATTAAAAGGTGTAGATGGGCCCTAACACTCTGAACAAAAGTACAGTACCTAGAAAGGACCCACGTCTTATTTACTGACATTCACCAAAACACCAAAAAGAGTATTAGTACGTTCAATGATTAGTCAAATGACCATATCATACAAAAGTTTTAAATATAAAAAGCAAATATTATTACTAATAAATTTGTTATGTTGTGTGTGATTAAAATCAAACTAGATCACCCTCCTTTGAACAGCATTAGAAATCATGCCAACTGGCATTTGCCCGAAGATAAAACTTGTTGATGCCCATCTGTAATTTAAGTTTATGTTTCGTTTTAAATGTTGTAACCTGCCCTGAGATCTATAGGTATAGGGTGGGATAACAATAGCAAATAAATTAGTGAAATTAATAAATAAATAACTTGACTTCAGTCTCTGTGCAAGGGTGTCTTGAGTTCCTGGTTCCCTCTTTGACCTGTGCCTTCCAGACACTTTCTGACCCAAATCTTCCCTTAGGGCGCATCTGGACAAATTGTTTATGGAAGGAATGCTTAGATCAAGTCTTTGATGAGAGAAGAGAGGAGGTAGAGGCACAACTTTTATTACGCAACTAAAATGCCAGCGCGGAGCAAACGCCTAATTTCAACAGTGACCTTAGCGCCACATGCTAGAGGCCCATTAACAAGCTGATTAAAGAGATCAACAAGTACTTTAGCAATAATTTGATATTTAATGTTCAACTTGCTATTAAAATGCTAATTAAATGTTTTAACATGCCACACATGTTTTATGTATTAATAAGCAATAAGCATTCAAGTTACACTTCTTGTGTGATTTGGAATTAATTGAAGGGTGGTGAGGGTTTCTCTTTTATATACCTATTAAACCCCTGTAACTGCTGTTTTTACAGTTGATTGGTGTTCATTTAACATACCATAATTGCTCTTTAAATACGTTAAGTGAGTATTTGAGACAATTTACAGTGTTCGTGGTTTCCCAGCCGTATTCCTCAGAGGTATACGCAAAGTGGCTTCCATGCTGGAATTCCCTCGAAAGTCTATGGCATTCTTCCCTCTCTTGCCTTGTTAGCTGAGTGCAACGTGTGTGGGTACAGGGACTCCGCTCTTGCAAGCTGAGAACCACAGTGGGAAAATTCTCTCCCTCCGTGCCAAAATAATAAGATTGCACAACTGTTGAGGTTTAGGTGAACATATGGGAGGGGTGGGAATGCCGCGCTCGAAAGGAATTAAATGAGTGAGACAACATGGGCATGATAACAAGCAGGCTGCAAGTACTCACTATTCCTTATAGGGATGGGCAAGGATGTTCAAAACATTCAAAATTCGATCGAATTTGTTCTTTTTAAACGTTTGAATGAATTTTGAATCATTTGTGTGAATTATTCGGACATCCATATGTGCACAGATACGTACGCATTACACATGTATCTGTATGCATTTTATTTGTGTCCGTACGCTCCATTTGAATTCAAACGGGATGAAAACAGGATGCATACCGGATAAAAACAGGATGTGGACAGATGTGTACTGACACATACAAACGTTGTTTGTATCTTCAAATACAAATCAAATATTTGTACAAATAGAGACAAATGTATTCGAATTGGATTCAAATTTGAATACATTTATTTTGTCTCTATTTGTTCAGATTCGAACATTTGAATATTCAATTTGAATTGAATCGAATCTGAAAATTTCATTTGTGCACACTCCTAATAGAGAGTCCTGGGTAGTCTCTTCCAAAAGCTAAATCCTCTGAAGGTGGATATCGCAGTAATATCTGAAAGCTTAGATTCCCAGAGGAAACCTGGAACATGGCATAACAGCCCCCAAACTGCTACAAGTTTGGTACTTTCTAAAACCCTTTTTCTCATAGTATCAACACCGTTAAGTAAATTAGCCTGAGAGGTAGTGATTGATCCAAGATCATCCAGTAACTTCTATGGCTGGGGCCTTCAGATTTACAGTCACCCATGATGCTACAGGAAATTACACATTTATGTGTATTTGTTTTATTTCATCGGCAAGCTGATAAGCCATAACACTTTCTCTCCATCACAGCTTAAGCTAAATCCCTGAAATCATCATCTCTTGGCTGAAATCACCCACCGAAGAGGATGTGTTATGTTGTAGCCCAATGGGTCATTGGTGAGAAGGAAAGATTTAGTGCAGTGCCAACAGTCCTATCAACTTGGAAGTCAACCCAGAAGTAGAGTGTAATGCATGAAGTCCACTTCCAGATTCTGGCTCCGTACCTTACAAGTGATCAAGTTCAGAAGGAGTCTTCAAAATTACCACAGATAGCTCCACAAACAAGTATATCTGGGAACAAAAACCGTAAAAGTGAACCTGTAAAAGTTGACCTGAGAAACTCCAGTCTGTCATTTAATCTCAGATCTCTAATTCTTTGTGATGTTTGGCTTCTGTGCTGGAATTTTCCCTTCTGCCAATCAAATCCCCCTTCCTGCCAAATTTGAGCCATTCTAAAAACAGTCTGATGGTTCTTAAGTATCCTTAAGTACTGGCATTCTTCAGTCTTGCCAGAAACACCTAAGGGTAAGCCAGGGTTTTAGACGTGTAAATGGACACCAGGAAGGTAAAAGAGAAGAATAATAAGATTCAGTACCTCAGTTTGTTTGGGAACAAAGAAGGAATTACTTTTTAAAAAAAGGTCGCTTCACCACCTGACTTTGAAATTGTGAGACACACTCCTCCACCCAAAAAGTGGGATTGACTTTGGCTGAAGCCACTGAAGGGTTCTGGTGACAAGCACTCTTCACCACAGTGGCCACGGAGGCTCCCTGGGACCACTGCCGCATGGCCAAGCTGTGCTTAGCATCATCTGAACCTGCATTCTAAGGGGGAGACTGGCCACTCCGCCCATGTGCAGTAGCCTCTGAGCTGTAGAGGTAATGACCTGAGAACCATTTCTTCTGCACAGACAGAAGAAGAAGAAGAAGAGGAAGAGGAAGAAAAGTTGGCTTTTCTACCCCATTTTTCTTACCCGTTTGAAGGGGACTCAAAGCAGCTGACAAAGCTTTCTATCCTTTGGACAGGGGATTTCCATCCAGCCAGATGTTCTTTTTAGTTACAACCAGGTTAGAGTTTAGGCTTTAACTGGGACCCTCAAGTTAGCTTCTTAAAAACTTTATCGATAAAATTAATCAGATTATATTCATTTATCCTGCCTTTGATGTGAAGTGTCATAAAGCAGAAGTGTCAAAAGCAGAATTAAAATGGATAAAAACAGTACTATAAACAGGCTAGGGATGTGCATGGACATTCAAAAATTCAAAAATGGCAGCTGCAGGGACATCCGTCCTTTTGCCTGTCCATATGTGGAAGCGTCCTGCTTCCAACCAGATCAAGGCGAAGGGACGGATTGAAGACCTAACTTTCGAGGTCTTCACAAAGAACGGATACTTCAGCAGCAAGACTCGATTAGGGTTGGGTCTTGCGCAGAAGTGGCCTCCAGGAAGTCCTGGATCCGGCCTCCAATGAAGAAGGTAAGTCTTAATGTATTTCATATGTTTCTCTAAATGTGTTCTAAGGGCCTGGGCGGAAGCACCCAAAATGGTCTCTAAACTCATTATATACTGTTTGGGAACTGGACCTGGCCAGCTCTATATTTTAAACTGAAATGTATGGGTGTTTCCACACTGGCCCTTAAAACCCCATTAAGCACACAATAAGGACACATATGACACACATGTGCAAGGTGCCTTCCACACGGCAGGACAGATTAGGGCCCCTTCAAGGATGCCGCTTCCACACAGCCTCGGGCGAGATCCGTCTCTAATGGGGTCTAGAGGCCACCAAAACCGGTTTCCAGGACGACCTGAAAAATTAGGTCTTCAAACTGTTCCTGCTTGCAAAATCCACATCAAAGGAAGATGCTTCCGCACAGGGACAGGAAAGGGAATGCATGTGGGCGTGACAGGAAATTGCCATGTTGAGTGAGGCAGCAGCACCATGGCAACCATGGGATCTTAGGCATGCCACTGATTGGTGGGGAAATCGGTGACTGACGGCTCAGTGCTCCAATAACACGGCTCCTTGGGCTGCAGGGCTGCAGAGAAGCCTGATTCTTCTGGATATTGGTGCTGCAGCATCCACACAGCAAACACATGAAGTGTTCCTCGCTATCTGTGCTTCCCACGCGAGTGCGGAAGCATTAGACCTCATTTGGATCCATCCCTTTTTCAGACGGATCTTCCCAGGGACGGATTTCAGAAATCTGGATTTCTTTAATCCGGATTTCAAGTGGTAAGTGCGGAAATACCCTATATCACAATTAGTTCCATAGAATACACAATTTCAGCAAGTACAATTTGTCATGCTGCAGTACCTGCTGAATTCTTTTTTCTATGCAAGTATTAAAGGAACAGAAACTTGCCTCTTTCTCATATGGTAACCTTAACCTAAAACCTAAAACAAAATTTCTTGCTTTTGTGGGACAGCATGGTTTGGTTTCTAACAGCAACAACAACAAAAAGTCCAGAAATTTTGTGTTATCGTTCCTCACTTGATCTCTAACTAAATATATTTTGGTTTTGGCAAGTGTTAAATATGCAAAGGAAGAAGCATTTGTTCATGGCTATAAATATAGTATGACTGAATTTTTTTAAAAAAAATCAGTTGAGTTTTAAGAATTACAAAAATGGTAACTTCTGGACCTTTAGTTTTAATACACATCAAAATTTCGGCTATGGTTGTTTTGTACTTTCTTCCTTCAAGGACACACACACACAATATATATTTTTTATCCTTGATTTTGATGCTTCTCGAAATTATCCCAGTAAGAATTTAAGTCACTTAAGTTTCTGCTGTAAGCAAGGCATGCAGAGATGGATGGTATTAAAGGATACCAAAGGCAACAGTGCAAGATGTTTTTATATGCAATATGGACTGAAGACTCGAGGCTTATAAGGTCACTTCCTTGCACCTCCCACAAGAAGGCAATGATGGATTTGCATGCATCCCTACTAACTATTATTTTGGCACCAAAGATAAAGTAAATATCAAGATGGTTTTATAAGAGGAGCCCTGCTGCATCAGGCCACAGCCCATCTGGTCCAGCATTCTGTCACACACAGTGGCCCACCAATTGCTCATGGGCATCTCAAGCCCCTTGAGCTTAAAGGCCTGTGCATACTTACCTGCTTTAACTCTCCAGCAAAGGGTCCAGCAACCACCATTCTGCATGCTGGAGCAGTGCACAGGAAGCCACACAGCATGCTAGCACACTCCATCTGCGTTGGACAGAGTGTAGCTGTTGTTTTAATATACTGTATGCCTGATTTTAAATGTTGTTACCTGTCCTAAGACCTTCAGGTATAGGGCAGTAGATAGATAGATAGATAGATAGATAGATAGATAGATAGATAGATAGATAGATAGATGATAGAATGATAGATAGATAGATAGATAGATAGATAGATAGATAGATAGATAGATAGATAGATAGATAGATAGATAGATAGAAGTCTTCCCTTCCTGTCCGCAGTCACACTTGGAGCACTAGTCAACTTTGGCTGTCCCCACGCCCTTGTGATCAAATACTTACCTTATTCTATCCCAGAGCCAGTGCTCCTCTGGGTGCTACCATTTTCAATGTGGCTCCCTCTGCAACTGCATGTGTGCCAGCATCATCACTTTGAAGATGCTGAAGCTTTGTGCAGCCACAGTTGTATCTATGGTCATCTGAGGTGCCAGCGCACTTGTGCGGCACCTCAAACGGTCCCAGAACACCAGAAGCAGTGTGGATGGTCGCTGCCATGGACACTTTAGGTAAGGTTTTGGGCAATGATAGAGCACGATTTCATGCTACACACCTGATCAATAATTAGTGAACTTCTGGTAAGGCAGGGCACGCTTGGAGGCTGTAACATCCTTCAACGTGTGTGGATGCTCTTCACCACAAGTTCACTAATCATGCTCTAATAAGGCTGTTGTGCGAATAGGCCCCAGGTCTATTTGGAAGTAAATTTGGCCCAGGGAGGCCAGTTTAGTAGGGGGACCCATTTTGGTGGCCCACCAATTTGCATCACTGAAATGGGTCCCCCTGGGTCTCCAAGGACAGGAACTTTCATTCACAGCTGTCAGAGCCCTTGCTGTAGCTCCAAAGCTCTCATGTGAGCTTCAGAGTGGCACAGGGCAGCATAAGGGCTGTCCCAGAACAGGCTTTCCAGATGCAGGTGGCCTTGCTCTGGGACAGCTGGAATGCTTCAGCTGAGAACCAGCCTTTCTGCACAGCACAGGCTAACCTACACTGCACTGCTCCACGACAGGTAACAGCTGAGCTAACATGTGTCTTTGTGTACAGCCCAGCCCAGCTTTTGGGAGCCAGGAACAAACATTCCCAGCTGGGGCTGTTTCAGGCAAGCAACCGTTAGAGCAAAAAGATAAACAGAATAGGAAGAGCAGTAGCAGCACCAAATTTTGTACCACTTTTGGTAGTTAAGAGATTATTCCGAAAATCTACAAACTACATAAAATGTGAATACCTACAGAAGGTCCTGCACCCATTTGCCCTTCCATGGAAATATATTCTAGTACATTTACCCCCTAAAATAATCATAGCTGCATCGTATCCATATTTTATTTATTTTTATTTTCTGGTAACTATTGGCTGACCTTCTGAGGAAAACTCCCTTTAAATTTAATATGTTATTAAATAAATAACCTCAAAAATATTCTCAATGTATTAGTAACCTTGCAACAATTTTAACTAAATGTGTATGCAATGCAGAAAGCAAAACAAAAAGGAAAAAGACATAGCAGGTCCATCTTTGCTCTTAGAGGTGGCACCTTCATTGTGGAATACTTTTACTGAACCCAAGGGGAGCCAGTCTCCATTTCTCCCACCACTGAAATTTATTTGGGGGTAGCCGTTAGTGTTCCGGGGTCCCAATAAAGACATTTAAGTCAGTGCATTTTTAAAATTCAAATCTACACAAATTCTATTCGAATTAAGCAAATTTGACTCTATTTGTTTGGATTTTTGATTTGAATTTGCACTTAACGAATGTTGAGAACATTTGTATGTGCCTGTACATATTGTTATGCAGTCCATACGCATCCGTACACATCTGTACACGTCCGTATGCATCCCGTAGTTACCCCTTATGCAACCTATTTTTGTCCCATATGGATCCGTACAAATGGTTATGGAAGAGGGAAAGATGAGTATGTGCAAGTACACATTGTGTATGAACCCGTTCACGTACAAATGTCTGAATAATTGGAACGAATAGATTCAAAAATCCAAAATTTCCTTGAATGTTTGAATGTTTACATTCAAATTTCTGGACATTTGATTTGAATTCGAATGTTGAAATTTGGACAAATTCAATCGAATTTTGAATGACTTCCCAAATATTCATGCACATCCCTACTCAAGACAGGTCACGCAAAGACTGTTGCGCATCAGCATGGAGACCAAACTTTCCCTTCATGTGCAGGTGCCAGATGTGCCAATACATGCTCTGGCTCAGCAGCAGTGAAACCTGAAAGGAGCATTAGGCTGTAGTAAGGCTGTAACAATGGGGCAACCTTGCTCCTGGTGCCGCCAGTGACTTCCAAGGGACCTCTGCCCTTTCCACAGGACAATCCTCTGAGAGGTATCCAATCTAGGATCAGTTCCAGGTGAGAGAACTTTAAGGAACAGCAAGAGGACCCTGGACGTTCCCCACAAAATGTCCGCACGGAAGTTGGATCTAGTCACAGACTTTCTCCTGACGGTTTTCTTCATGGAACGCATTAACTTCTTTTCAGCGCAAGCAATAAGTTCTACAATAAATCCGCCATCCTCACTGTTTCTTGGCAAACTGTACGTTGACCGTCCTGTATTCTCCTCTCGCCATGTTACCACAGAATACATGCAGTCATCCTATTAGTCACACAGCAGCCCTGAGCTACAAGTAAGGTGCTTAGATCGTAGTGAATTTTGCAGCTAAAGCACAAGAATCTGAATCCAAGTTTTGACACTGGAACATGTTGTGAACCACTGAGTGAATTGCCTTCCGACATAAAAGTTAAACCTGCCAAAATATTGGCAACTATTCATTTCCAGAATTCTACATGGAAAGAAAAGAGGTCCTCCTCTCCTGAGGCAAGAGGCCCCCTGTGGCTGATCAGATGCATTTGCTTGGATGGGTTACTCCTATTTCACCCCCTGGCATTATTTGTTTGTTAAGACGAATGCCACATTTGTCAAGTGTATTTATCAGGGCGGCTTACTGATGAGATAGGTAGGCGGCAAGCGTGAGAATTCTGACTTCTAAGGTCGAGTATTACTTGACACCCAAGTATTCATCACACTGCACAACAAAGGGAGCATTCGCATTATAAATCTGAATGCAGGATTTCGTGACTGCAGACAACAGGTGCACCAACACTTGACACAGCAATGTGTCCAAATGGCATGCAACCTTTTCATTTCAAGTTAATCTCTTGGTCTGCCAAAAGGAACTGAAAGGAGCGGGTATCAAAAGGTGGCCTGCTGGAGGTGCCTTTAATTGCATTTGTTTCAAATCCGTTCACTTTGCAGCTTTAAGCTGTTCATTTTGAATCTGCTTGACCCTGCAAATGAATGGCCATCCAGGGTGTATCATGAATCAGTGCTCGTAACAAAGGCCAGGTGCAAGCACTTATGGTTTTGCAGCCTCCATATTCCTTATGTTTACAACCAACTGTCGAAGCATATTGATGCGTATATTCTCCCATATGCTGCTCCATAACACTGTACATGGGCGGCTTCCTCCTCCTATAGATAGCATAGTGAATGCTCCACTTTTGGCAAATGACAACATGTCTAAAGTGGGGAAAGAGATTATCGGTTGGGGTTCATTCACAAAATCCATCTGGGATTGTCAACATTCATATGCTGGCATTCAGTGTAGTATTTTATGCCATGTTCTCCCTCTGGGAAAATAAAATAAAATAAAAGAATACAGTACTGTTCTAGGTTTGGTTGGTCAAACAAAAAACTTCTAGTGTCTTTGCATATTTGTAAATGAAGCAAATATTTCAAGCAAAATGCAGTTCAGGCAACCATGCCTCTATAAGGAAACAGGACAGCTGATGATTCCATTATATTTTCCACTTATTGTCAAATGCTGTCTGTTTGCCACTGAACACAAAAGTAGGAGATAAATATTTTAAAACAAGTAATCGCATCTCAAATCTCCAAAATTGATGCATGGTTGCAACTGGACAGTATTTTTTTTAAGGTTCAAAAGGAGCATAAAGTGGTAGAGTCTTCATGCTAGCCCCTTAATCCACATTAAAGTCTAGAAAATGCACATGAGCCAGTTTGGTCTAGTGGTTAAGGAGCCGGACTCTTATCTGGGAATACCAGGTTCGATTCTGCCCTCTCGCACAAAGCCAGCTGGGTGACCTTGGGCTAGTCACAGCTCCCTTCTGAGCTCTCACAGCCCCACCTACCTCACAGGGTGTTCTGTCGAGGGGAGAAGAATAGAAAGCTTTGTCAGCCACTTTGCATTCATTCACACCCCTACTTAACATGGTCACTGTCCTAAAATCTCAGGTTTGACCATAGGCCTAGTCTCTAGCTTGTTTGATTTTGTATTCCAAAGCCAAGCTTGCCTTTTATTCCAGTTATCTTTTGATTTCCTGCTTTAGCATTCCAGTCCCCTGCTTTTTGTTTCTTTATGTTAGTTCTACAACGTGCTCTAGTTCTTCATAGAACTGGCCAAGTTCAGCCTCCTTGGCATCAGTGGTTGGAGCACAGACTTGCATGACTATGATGTCGAGTGCTTGGGTTTGAATGTAGATCATTTGCTCATTTAGGAGGCGTTCTACGCAGGCGCCCTGGCTAATCAGGAGGCGCGCAGGACGCAGGCGCGCTGCATCCTGGGTCCCTGTGGCCAGAATCGGGGCGACCACGAGCAGGTAAGGAGAGGCTTTTGCATGTCCCCCCCCCCGGGTGGGCTAGGGAGGGCTTCTGGGGCGAGGGTGAGCTGCGGCAGCGGGGTCCCCCGGCTCGCCATGCTTGCTCCAAGGAGCCAATCGTGGCGGGCCGGGGGAGGGGCCCCGGAGCATGGATGTGAGGCGGGTGCTGTGCGTCCTCACAGCACCCACCTCAAATCCAGATTTAATCTGTCCTTCCGCCGCATGTGCGGAAGGACGGGGGTGGGTAGATCCGCATATATTAGATGCAGATCTACCCCCATAAATCTGGATCTACCGGGCATCCGGATTTAGTAAAACCGGGTCTACTGGAACCCGGTTTTACTAAATCCGGATGAGGTAGATGCAGATTTATTAAGGCAAATGCAGAAGCAGCCCCTCTCTCTACCCTCACCGCCCGGTAGTGTAGCAGATCACGTTTGGACTGGGCTCTCCACCAGTCTGTCCGTTTTGTGTGCTCCTGCATGGTGTAGCTCATAGCTTCATTGAGATGCACAGGCTCCATCACTGTGACACAGCAATGATCCATGGAAAGGAAAAATTCATCTGGCTATTTCCAATTTGTTGCGAAAGGTGGCTTTAAAACACTAGTCAAGCTAAAACAATTGATGGCTGTTTAGGAGTGTGAATTCAATAAAAGCCAATTAACATTTGTCAAGATTTTCTACAGAGACGACATATGGTTTCAGAGCTTTTAAATATATCTTCCCTTTAAGACTGTGTTTTTGAACTATTTTAAGCAACTGGGTACAAGCTGTGCAGGCTGTTGCACAGTGAACCAAACCTCGCCATTTTTAAAATTGCCTCTTGAGATTCAACGAACTGACCAAACAGGCCAGCCAGTTCCATCCGGGTTCATTAACCCGTCTTCCCCCTTTGGAGGCACATGCCCCTGATTGTATTCTTCATACCATGCTAGAACCTTTGTCCTTTGCTGGGCTCCTGCTTCCCAGCCCACACTGATGACTGTCCATATTGGCCAAAACAGAAACCCAAAAGTTTCAGGGTAATTAAATGCAAAATAAACAAAATATATTCTGTAATTAAAGCTATAAGTATTACATTTGAAAACAATATTAAAAAGCACTGATATGTAATAAAACAATCATCAATTATATTAGATGGTTGCAGAAATTATGTAACCATAAATCTTCCAGCTTCTGTTTGTGGTGGTTCGCAGTTCAAGTAGAAGAACCTGAGATTGTAGAACAACCTGAAAGTGTAGCTTCTTTCGTCTGTGGATCTATGGAACACAAAAGCCAGAAGCTACAGTTGGTTTTGTGGAACTGTGACTGCTGTGTTCCCATCTGATCATCCAACCTGGCCAAATGCGTCCTGACAGAAGTCTTGTTACGCACATTCCTTTCAGACAGGTGGACTGTGGGATGGCAAGCAGGCAAGATCACATAACCATGGACTATGAACTGCAGACTGCAAAGCTGTACGGGCACCCTGACCATAGCTTGCTATGGAGGATATTTAAAAGCCACCTTGAAAAAAGCCATAGGGAAGGAGGGTGGCGGTGGGAAGAAGGGAGTTATATTTTTAATTATCTTTTACTGTTCAATATGTCTTAATTTCATTGTAACCCACCTTGGGACCGTTCGGTGAAGGGCAGGATATAAATTTTCTAAATAAATAAATACATCATCAACATCATCATCATCATCATAAACAGAAGCAGGCTTTTATGTCTGACCTTTTCTGGACAGGGGATGGTCTCCGTTCACATAAAAAAGTAAAGTATGACTGCAGCCTTGATTTGTAACATTTTATAAAAAATGGTGGATTTAGCTGCTTTTATTTTTAATATTCTGTAAACAGCTTCAAGTTGATGTTTTATAGTGAGAAATGGGCTGTAAATATTAGAAATAAACAAATAAATAATCCCTCTTCTGCTGAGATGCCAGAAATGATCTTCTAGGACAGTGGTTCTCAACCTGGGGGTCAGGACCTCTTTGGGGGTCGAACTACCCTTTCAGAGGGGTCGCGACGAGTCTCCCACCGCCCTTCCCTCCCACCTCCCAGCTGCTCTGCCCCCATGGTTGGGGGTCTCCACAACATGAGGAACATGAGGGGTCGCGGCATTAGGAAGGCTGAGAATCACTGTGCACAATAGAGATGACCTTCCACTGTGCCCCACTGGACATATACATCCTCACTTTTCGTACTGTGGTTCTGATGTGAGGAGCTCTGAGAGATTTTTGCAAGTGCTTGACTCTGTGGGTGCTTCCAATAAGTAGGTGACTGTTGCTGAGATCCCTTCTTCATTTACAATTAACTTTCCTGTAAAGCGTTTCTTCTGCAGAAGCTATTTCTGAATGACAGCATGTATATTCTCTAGCCACTAGAGGTCTGTTCAATACTACAAAAAGGCAAATGCATATGCTAGCTTTATATTTTTACCGTGGATTTTAAATTATTGATGACTTCAATCATTCAATTCAAATTCAAAATAATTTATCTGATCAGTCATTTGACCATTTCAAAATTCCATGTAATAACAATTAAAGCAAAGGAAAACAGAAAAAAGAGAACATCTTATTTTCCCAGTTCTTGTTTCAGGTAGTGGAAGCATTCAATTCTCAGTGACAACACTTACTAAGAAGGTTGGATAGTACCGTATTTTCCGGCGTATAAGACGACTGGGCGTATAAGACGACCCCCAACTTTCCAGTTAAAATATAGAGTTTGGGATATACTCACCGTATAAGAAACAACACCCAGTGTATAAGACAACCCCCGACTTTTGAGAAGATTTTCCTGGGTTAAAAAGTAGTCTTATATGCCAGAAAATACAGCATATGTGTTTCAGCTAGCAGTGCTGTTAAACGTAAGAACAATGTCTTGTTTTTCTGTCTGAGAGAGAGAAAGATATATCAGCTTGAAAGTATAGTGAAACCTGTGCCATTGTCACACCTTGCTGAAACAGTCTGTCTTATTAAGAAGTTGGACTTAAAACACACCCAATACCCAATAATCCTTCCTCAGTTCATCCTTAGTTTGGGTCCCTATGCTTACATCTTTCTGTTTCCATCCAGAGATTCCTTTATGAGACGTTTTTAGATCCCCACTATCACAACATCACTTGCACTCCGATAGCATAATTTTTTTTTGGCTCAGCAGCATGTAATCACACATTTGGTGAAATGGAAGGCAAATTCATGTAGTATCTACCCACTATAGTCTGGTTCAGTTCCCACTATAGTCTGGTTCAGTTCCCTTTTGTCCTCTTCTCCAAGAACACCCCAACAATAAAAATGGATTAACACTCTATAACAGCTTGAGAACTGTAAAAATCGGGACTCAGGAAAGTACGATTAAAGGGCGGAAAGTCCACAAATAAAACAGATAGGACTTTCCTCCCTTTAATCGTACTTTCCTGAGTCCTGATTTTTACAGACTGGAGTCTAAAAAGGATTAAGAACATAAGAACATCTAGTCCAGCATCCTGTCGCACACAGTGGCCCACCAAATGCTCATGGGCATCTCAAGCAGAGACAAGGACAAACCTTCTCCTGCTCTCGAGTCCCAGCAGATGGCCTTAGAAGCGCCCCGGTCCATCCGTCCCCCCCCCCAGCCTGAAAGATGCACCTAGGCATTCATTCTAGTCGCCATTGATACATCTGTTGTCCATAAATTTGTCTAACCCTACCTTGAAGCAATCCAGACTGGTAGCTGTCACCACCTCTTTGGACAGCAAATTCCATAAGCCGATGACCCTCTGGGTGAAGAAATACTTCCCTTTGTCGGATCTGACTCTCCTACCCATCAGCTTCATAGATGCCCCCTGTTTCTAGTGTTGTGCGATAGAGAAAAGAAGTTTTCTCTATACACCTTTTCTATACCATGCATAATTTTATATACTTCAATCAGGTCCCCTTTTAAACGCCGTCTAAACGTGTAAACGCGTTCCTGCGTGCCTGTGTGTGAATGAGTGTAGCGTCCTGAAGTTACTTAGCCCACATGCACTACATCCGTTCCAGATGTATTCTGAAAAGGGCTAAGGTGTTGCACCACTTTCCATGGAGTTCAGAAAGCCTTCACAGATATTCAGTCTTGTTTTGTCCCCAGAGCAATGCTATGAACTGGCATGTAGTGAAATCTC
>MTQE01000390.1:7496107-7512668 GCA_014337955.1 Aspidoscelis marmoratus
TTAGTAAAACCGGGTCTACTGGAACCTGGTTTTACTAAATCCGGATGAGGGAGATCTGGATTTATTAAGGCAAATGCAGAAGCAGCCTCATTTCTTTCCGCATTATCTAATGCAAAGGTGGATCTTCTAAGTTAGAAAATGCTGCAAGAAATCAGCTTTGGAAGTACACATCTTCCCCGGGTCCGTACATACGCATACGAATGCGGGATAGATGTGCATCTTCAAGTATGCATCGTGTACAAACCTGTACACATATGAATATCTGAATAATTCAAATAAATAGATCCAAAATTCAAATTAAAACTTTAAATTCAAATGTTAAAATTTGGTTGATTCAATCGAATTTTGAATGCATTTGAATATTCGTGCATGTCTCTAGTGCCAAACTGGTTCAGTTGGTTCAGTTTGTAGCAAACTGGGGTGTTTGTATCACTCACATGAGAACCAAACCACAACACTGTTTGAAAAAAAACCTATTTGAATAGAACCTGAACCTAGGAGTGTTGTGAGGGTAGTTTGCTATGCTTTGCTTGGTTCACATGTGAACCAAACCATCCTAATGTAAAAAAGAAAAAAAACAGTTCAGACTGAGCCCAAACCAAGGGTGGCCGGTTTGATGCAAACCGAACGACTACATTTTAGTTCGTGCACATTTCTAGTAGCTCCACCAATACAAGGGAGTCCACACTTTGCAATCTATATATCACTGAAACCATACAATGAGAAAACTGTGTTAGATAAGGGACTACTGCATTACGTAAAGAAAGGCTATAGTACAGTCTCCTTCCAGACATGCAGGGAAGCACTTTGCTTTTTTTAAACAACTACTAACTTGTAATCTAAATAATTTTTAATCTAAAATAAGTGCAGTCCAGAAGCAAATTTAGCAGACCTGTGCTCTGCTTACTGACTGTAATGCCTATTAAATGGTCCAGATCTGCAAGCTTGACAGGCAATAACCTTCCTAAGAGATTATTTTGTCTCAAAGAGAAGCAACCCCTAGAAACTGCATTCCAGCTGTAAAATTGCCTACATGCTATGAGAACTATCATTTTAGAAACCACATTATTCCACTGCAGATGGTGTACTGTTTGCTTAATAATGTGGTAGTCGCCTCAAGGCAGGTTGTATTGTTTTATATTCTACGGTCATTACTAGTACAATGTAGAAATACGGGCACCTTGGGAAGAATATCAGGATCTATAATCAAGCTCCTAAACAGTCTCCCATTTTCGCTCCAATTTTAATGACATCCATTAGAAAATTCTGACCTCTGTTTTCTTAGAAACACATAAAACATCGCTTTCATAGGATGACTACTTATCCTGCAGGCATGCTTAAAATGAGTATTCCAAGCTAAACTCAATCCTGGTATTGTATTTAATGCTGTGTGATTTCAATTTCAGAAGACATCATGTTTAGTTAATCCCACTATTCCTTGCCATTGTGTTTTACTGCTTCTACAGTCTGGGCTGCCAGGTGGAATCCAGGTCAGGTTTCCTATACCTTTAATAGTTGTGTAGAAGAGGAGATTTAGCAGCTGTAGCTTGGAAAACATGCAAAAGTTTCTTAAATGTCCTCCCTTCCCCAGCTATTAAACCTGGATTCCTTCCTTCTTTATTTATATTTGTATTTGAACCTGTATTTATATTCCACCTTTTTTTGGGGGGGGGGAATTCCCCAAAGTGATTTACAACAGAACAAAAGTATAATAATCATTAAAGCTAGAATTTACATAATATTCAAAAGGGTTTTTAAAGTGCAATTATATTTTAAGCTACATTATATTCAATAATACATACAATAACGTATACAATGCAAGTTAAAGAGAACAAAACGATAACAAAATAAATTTAATAAGATGAACTGGAAAGAAAACAGCAGCCAACTTAGGTGATCTTTTTCCCCCTGCCCCAGAATGACAAACGCAGCATGACAGCTAGTTCAGGTGTTCTTCTTTCCCTGACCTAGTAAGACCAGCTGCAATTTGGCCAGGTTCCCACTAGGCAATTTAATCCAGTTTTAAATCAGGGCTTTTTAAAATCAGTAGCGAGGTCCTTTTGTTTTGCATTCCCACTGTTATGTGACCTTATAATGCGGACTCACTCTCCATTCTTCAGTGCCCGGCAGAGGAGAAATCTCCTCTCCTCCCCCCAGCAGAACCCCATCCCCATGCAATCAGCAATTGGACACTGTCATATCCTGACTTCATCAGGGCGGCAATTGAAACTCCACCCTCTATATAAGCTCACGCATGCAGATCACAGAGTCCTTTGGCAGCAGCTTTTGTTTACCGTTTCTCCCTCCACTTAAGGGAAAGTGACTCCAAAATACATGGAGTCTATTTATAAATACAATAATAGAGGCACCTCAGAATGCTTACCTCAAAGTAGATAGAGCACCGCCAATTCCAAAGGAGCCCTAGAGTGGCTTGCAAGTGCTATACAGGAAGTAATTAAAAGCGAGAAAAACTCTTTCAGAAAATGGAAGGCTTGCCCAAATGAGAAGGGAAAAACAAAAATTTGGGGAGAATAAAATTTGAGGATAGACTCTCCCTTTCCACTTGCAGACATTGTTGTTTTAACAAATGCTTCTAGGGTGCTTCTGCACAAGCCTTTTAACACCCATTAACCACACATGTGGAAACGCGTGTCCACACACGCGTTGCTGTTTCAAACACATCCGGGGAGGTGTGTCCGCACAGCAGCACGGATTAAGGACACTTTTGGGATGGCACGTCCGCATTTGCGGGCCTATTTAGCACACTTTCAGTTAGGCGCATCCACACCAATCCGTACTTAAAGTGTGCTAAATGGATCTTAATTACACACCACATTTTATGTGTGCTTAGCAGGTCTTTTGCTGTGAAAATGCATCCATTTAGGATGCGTCCGCACAGCGAAAGTGTGCCTACCCAGGGCCCTCCCCCGGCCCACCATGCTTGGCTCCTCGGAGCCAAGCATGGCAAGCCGGGGGGCTCCTACCTTTCGGCTCGCCCTTGCCCCTGGAACCCCCTAAAGCCCACCCTAGCCCACCCGGGGAAGACCGGCTGAAATCCCCTCCTTACCTGCTCAGCATCACCCCGATTCTGCAAGGAGGAACCCAGGATGCAGCGCGCCTGTGTCCTGCATGCCTCCTGAATGGCCGGGGCTGCTGCTGGCAGCCTCTGCCTTCAGGAGGTGTTTTGCGCAGGCACGCCGCCTGGGTTCCTCCTTGCAGAATCGGTGCGACGTCGAGCAGGTAAGGAGGGGATTTCTGGACCAGATGGACTTGGGAATTAGAAACTGGAGCTCTGTGATGTGTTTTGCTAGCACTTCTTTTGAAAGGTAAGGAAAAATTTTACTCTTTAAACTTAAGCCAGATTTGTAAAGTACTTTTCAAATAGGGACAGATTGGTTTTTTGAGTACCAGTAGTAGGTGGGTATCAGAATATAAGCGATTGATTTTTTCTCCATCAGGGAAACCTAATTCTAACTGAGCCCACCATGCTCTAGTTTTGTTTTGTAAAGGAAATAAATGCCTGATTTGAAACGTATTGCAATACGTTACTAGGTGAGAAAGGCTCCCACCCTCCAAGTTGCTGGTGTCTGTAAATGAGCTTTCTAAACATTTTGTTACGCTTCCCTTTAAACGTTTGCTTTAAGATTTCAGCATTCCATTTTTTAAAGGAGGGTAATAAGACACTGGATCTGGAATAACTTGAAAAAATATTTAAAGTTTTGAAATAAGAATTTTTATGGCTGCTTTTTGCTTAACAAAGTTAGAATTTTAGTTTCCCAATCTTTTATTTCTTTCTTGATCTTAGGCCATAATTTATCATAATTCACTTTGAAAATCTTATTTAAGTTCTTTGGAATAAAATATGAAAAGAAAGTGTGCACTGCAGTAATAAAATATTCCAAGATCAAAGCTGTATGAGGTGCAAATAATGCAAGCCAAATTAACCCCATGCTTGAAACAGAGCTTTGCTTGCAAGATACTCATCTTGCCTTTCAACTGAATGATCCTCGTGGTTCCACACAGAAAGTTTAGCAAGATACATTGCACGAGAACGAGCCTGGTAGGGGCCAGAGGAGCACCTAGGAATCCCTAGGTTCGAAAATCTTCACTTAGACAAGAAAACTGATTTATTTATTTATTTCCATTTCTATCCCGCCCCATACCCGAAGGTCTCTGGGCGGGTAACAACGGATCAAACAACATTTAAAAAACATATTAAAAACAAGATACAGGTAAAAAACATTAAAAACAGGTATTAAAAACAAAGAACAGATTAAACTAAGGTATGTAGTTAAAAGCTCTGACCAAGCTGTGAATTCAGTGGTATGTTAATAAAACTGTGACCGAGGGGGGGATGAGTCAACCTTGGCCAAAGGCTAAGGCAAAAAAGTTATGCCTTTACAGCCCTCCTAAATGACAACAGGGAAGGGGCATGGCGCACCCCGGAGGGGAGACCATTCCACAATCTAGGGGCCACCACTGAAAATGCTCTCTCCCAGATGCCCACCAACCTCACTATGGAAGGTGGTGGAACACCCAGGAGAGCATCTTCTTCGGATCTTAAGGTACGGGCAGGATGGTATGGGAGAAGGCATTCCTTTAGATCAGGGGATCTACTTTGGATCACACAGGGTTGTCATCTGGATAAAATAAATGGGAGAGAGGCAGAGATGACTACTGCAGGGAAGAAGCTGGACGAGCACTCAAGGACGCGTCTTTGGTGAGGCAGGTTCCGACTTAGCCTCCTGGACTCGCTTGTCCTTTCGCAGAATCTGGGATCCGATAAATACCCCTGTAAAAACAAATGCACTTCAAGATTCACAGGCAGAAATTTAAAGTTTCTGTTGCACATGCACAGTCTCTGCATGCAAGAACTGAATGCAATCCTTTGCAAAACATGCAAATCAATTAATCCCAAAAATGAAAAAAACACCTTTCTAAAGTGAGCAGCAGGAAGGAGGAGCTCAGGACTGGAGTATTTAGCAAGGCACTTTCTTGCTAATATATAGTACTACATCCTCCGCATGAACACATTAGTTCTGACCATTAAAAAAAATAGAGTCCACCCCTTTTCTCCTTTTGCGCATGCGCTCTTTGTCCCTCTTACCTGAGCGGTGGCTGCTGCTGCTGCTGTGCTGCTGCGAGAGAAGGGGGACCCACCGGGCATGCGCACGTAAATTCTAACCATGCAAAAAAGAGTCCACCCCCTTTCGCGCATGCGCTCTTCGTCCCTCTTACCTGAGCGCACTGGCTGACTGGTTGCCGCTGCGGGAGAAGGGGGAGGGGTAGACCCTTCAGGCAGTTCTCCGCATGCGCACTAAAGTTCTAACCATTCAAAAAATAAAGAGTCCACCCTTCTCCTTTCGCGCATGCGCTCTTCGTTCCTCTTACCTGAGCGTTGGCTGCTGCTGCTGCTGCTGCGGGAGAACGTGGGGGTGGGGAACTCACCAGGCAGTCCTCCGCACGCATGCCCACATAAGAAAAATAGAGAGGGTCCACCCCTTTCTCCTTTCGCGCATGCGCTCTTGGTGGTGACGTCTACTGCTGCTGCGGGAGAAGGGGGAGAGAGAGACTCCGCCCCCCCCCTTAGGCAGCTCAGCAGTGGCAGATCACGAGGTGTCCTCTCGTCATCATGGCGGCCGTGAGCTGAGCGCGAGAATCGTGTAAACGCCTCCCCGGCGCGTGCGCGTGCGAAGAGAGTTTCTTCCTTCAGCTCCGCCCCCAGCTCCTCCTCCTCCCCCCCTCCCCCCCGCTTCCTCTGAGGGAGAGCCGCCAAGCCTAGGCCGCCGAGCGAAGCGGCGTGCTGACTGGGGGACCCAGGGGGAGCTGCCTCGCCTGCCCTGCCCGCCGCTCTTGCCGCCGCCGCCCATCCCGTCCGGTGTCGTCCCGTCCTCCCTGAGGCAGCCCACGCGGGGGGGGAGGCTTGGCCGGGGCCTAGCCGCCGAGCAGCCGCCATGCAGATCACGCTGAAGACGCTGCAGCAGCAGACCTTCAAGATCGACGTCGACCCTGAGGAGACGGTGCGGCCTGGCGGGGAGCGGGAGCGAGCGGCCGGGCCTGGCGGGCTGAGGGGCCGCGGGGCCGGCGGTGGGAAGGGGCCGTACGCGGGGGCCTCGGGGCACGGAGGGCGGCTGGGAGGATGGAGGCGGGAGCTCTGCGCCAGGGCCCACCCGGGGGGCCTCTCCCGAGCACTTGTGCCGCGAGTTGCCTGTGGGGGAAAGTTGGACGGGGAGGGAGAGGGGGCCCCGGAGAAGTTTCTGTTTTGGGGGGGCTTGTGAGGGAGAGAGGACGACGCAGGTAGGTAGGTCGGCCTGGGTGGGTGGGGGTACCCCCGGGTCGTGGGTTGGCTGCTACACCGTGCCTACTCCTGCCCGCCCATGGCGGCAGCAGCAGCAGCAGGCCTTGCCAGTTCGCCGCCGAGCCTAGTTCAAGGTGTTAACTCCGACTTACGAGGCCCTAAATGCCTTGGGCCCCAGATATCGAAAGGGACGCCTTCTTTCCATGTCGACCCGCCCCGTGCCCCAAGATCTGGACAGAGGGTGGGTGGGGGTGGGCCCTCCTGGTTGCACCGCCACTCGCAGCAGCCGGAAGGGTGGGCACCCGGGATAGGGCCCGTTCAGTGGTGGCTCCCAGGCTGTGGGATAGCCTCCCTCCTGAGGTGCTCCCCCGGGCCCCTTCGCGCTGTGTGTTTAGACGAGCTGGGGAGACGCACCTCTCTTTCCCCTGGCCTTTTGGCTGGGTAAAGGAGCACTGCCTTTTCCTCCCCGCATTCGGGCAGTGCCATGGTTTTAATATGTTATTGGTTTTTAATGTGTTTCATCTTATATGTTGTAACCCGCCCCTGAGACCCTTGGGTGTAGGGCGGGTTAAAAATGCGTATCAATAGATAAATAGTAGCGGGGAAGAAGAAGAAGAAGAGTTGGCTTTTCTACCCCACTTTTCTCACCCATTTAAGGAGACTCAAAGTGGTTGACAAAGCTTCTGTTCTTCTCCCCACAACAGAACACCCTGTGAGGGCTCGGAAGAGAGCTGTGACTAGCCCAAGGTCACCCAGCTGGCTTCATGGGGGAGGGCGGAATTGAACCCCTTATTCCCAGATAAAAGTCCGGCTCCCTAACTGCTAGGCCAAACTGGCTCAAACTGGGGAGGGGATTTGTGTGCCTTTCCAAGCTCCCAGCTTCCTGGGCTTCGAAGAGAGAGAGAGACTTGAGCTGCATAAGAAGGCGGCGACTGGTGTTGCTGCTAATGGGTCATTTAATAGCGTAAATACTGGTCTGGTGGGTAGGGAGGCGTCCAGACGAAGAGGGGCCCGACGGCGGCAGCAGCAGCTTCTGCAGTCAGTGTCCTCGAATGGGGTTTTGCCATGACGGTGCATAATTTCGCCCTGCCTGCCTGCTGCTGCTGCTGCGCTGCATGAGGAAGGGGCGTGCGGGGTGGTGGTGGAGGAGGAGGAGTATGCGCGCGCGCCTCCTTCCCTTCTTCCCCCACCCCATCCCTGTGATAAGTCTGTGCGGGCGACACATACACAGAGAGGGATGGATAGAGAGGGTGTGCGTTGCCTTGCCTTGCATTATTTTGGTGCGAAGGCTCTGTTTCTGTCTAGCCCTGCAGCAGGGCGCGCGAGAGGGGTGCCTCCTCCCACTCGAGTCAGAGAAGGGAGGAGGAGGAGAGGACCTAACGCATCAACGTGTGAAAATTGCAAAGGAAGTTTGGGAATTTTTTAAATTTTAATTGGTGGTTGAATCCAGGTGCGCTGTGGGGAAAAAAGTGTCCAGCGTAGGCTGCTTCAGATTGTCATTGAAAATCAAACACTTTTTGCTAGTAGCTAAAGATTATTTTACATCTGTGAAACATTACAGTCGTTAGTTAAGCAATATATGATGGGACTATCTGTGTATTCTTCCACTTCCTGCTACAAGTTAAATTGCCCTACATCTAAAAAATGATGCTTAAGAAGTAGGGATGGCTCCCTCATACTTTCTTCTTCTTCTGCAGCATGATGCGTTTAATCTCGAGTCCTTTTTGATGGAATGGAGGAAAAGAGACATTCTACCCTTTGTGAACTTTGATGTTTTGGCTACGTATGCAGTGTTGTCTTAGTTCTCTGATGGTGGCATGCAAGTTAATCATAATGGCTGCCTTAACATACTTTTTGTGCGGCCACATAAACACCAGCAGATGGGAGAGGGTGTGAGCCATTATCCCTTTTGTATTCTCTCTTGTGAATTTAACTTTAATCCGTTTCAAAGAGCACTTTAGTTGAATAAATTGGAAATGACATTTGATATACTTTTAGTTTGCAAACTCTCATTTTATTGAAGTTTAATATCAAAGTGATGTTTCTGACATTTGATTTGAATAGTTTGTATTTTTATCCCCCCTTATACCTGAAGGACTCAGGGCAGGTTACAACATTAAGAACCAAATGTAAAAATAAACATACTAAGGAAGTAACAGTGCTTGAAAGAAGAGCAAAAGCTGTTTAGCCAAAGGCTAAAAAGTTGCACCTGAAATTCTAGTATCTGTGAGAAGGAGAAAAAAATGAAAATTTTCTTTAACATTCTAAGTTGTGCCAGGAGCTGATGAGGAACCAAGGTAGTAGATATGTTACAGTAGTCAGGTATTGTATTTTCTTAGAGTGCTGTACTCTTCCAGTTCTTTGCACATTTGTTTATAGGTAAGCACCATGCATAAGTTTTGGCAAATGGTAAGAGGCATGTTCATTGTTCAGTTGGGTAAAAGTATTTTCAAATCTTTTGGCATATATCTCTAGCAGTATTGAGATATCAGTAGAATCAGGTGAGGAAAGAGTACTAAGGCGTGGAGCAGTTTGTGGTCCAATTTATGCTGTTTTGTGTTTAACTGCTGGTTTAGATAATCTGTTCTTCTGCTGGCTGTTAAGTATGTTTCTCTTTTTTTTAAGTATTTTATTATTTGTAATTTCCAGATATCACCTCCTCAGTTACTTACTATGTGTACGGAATTTTTTTTTAACGTCTTTTAATGTGTATTCTGTTTTAATTTGTTGTTTTAAAGTTGTAACCCGCCCAGAGACCTTCGGGTATGGGGCGGGATATAAATGTAAATAATAAATAATAAATAAATATGTATTTTTTTGAAATTGACCCAGCATAAGGACCTAAGAGGAGCCCTGCTGGATCAGGCCACAGTCCATCTAGTCCAGCATCCTATTTTATATAGAGGCCCACCAATTGCTTCCGGGCCTTCTCAAGTAGAAGATGAAGTCAAAACCTTCACTTGCTCTCAGTTTCCTTTATGCTTGGCGTTATTACTAAGGAAATGTGGTGGGAGAAATTGGGGAAAGTATGTAGTAGAGTTCTGTCTGGATCTAGTGGTTGTAACTTTAGATGTGTCTGTTCATTGGTACTGTAATGGAATCTTGGTGGTCATCAGTGGGAAGAGAAATTATTCTTAATGTAGTTTGTCTTTCAGAAAAAAATGCCCCCCCCCAAAAAAAACACCCCCTTAACCTGTAGCTCAGATCTTTCTGAACTTCCATTTGTCCCCTCTAGCATGGCCCGCTGGTAAAGATGGGGGTAGTAGTTCGGCATCACTAAAGAAAGTAGCATGTTAATGACCTGATCCATTATGTGGGTATCACATTGAATTGCCATTTGAGGGTTGTAAATTAACGCAGAGAAACTATTCAAACAGTTAACATTCATTTATTTTTGTAGCCATGTTTGTATTAACGAATTATGTTTCTATTTACTCCCTACTTTAGCATTCTGTGGGATGAGCTGATTATAGCTACTGACAGAAATTGCTTTATATTAGATTTCTACTTATGTAATTGTTGGGGTAAAATATACTGGATTCAACAGAGTAAAGTCTGTACTGTGATACTGTGTAGAGAGATTTTGATACAGCCCACTCTGCTATGCATAGTAAGGTTCAGATTTGCTAAATAATCACTGCTGTGGAAATTCTGATGGTAGAATACAGCCAGACTTGCCTACCTTATTACTCTCTGGATGTGCAGAGCTTTTCCCCCCATACTTCAGTCCTCGCTACTCTTGACAGTTGATCATATTTATTGATGGAGGTGGTAGTCCAAACATACAGTACAAGGAAGATAAGGCTGTTCTAGGCTATCATGGTCAAACCATCTTCTGTATGCAGCTCATATTTTCTACTACAGACATTTTAATGATCAGGAGAATCATTAGTATTGGACAACCACCTGTCTTGCATTTTAATTGTTACATTTTAAATTGTTTAAGCTTTTGTTACATTGTAATTATGTTTTTTAAATGTTTCAATTTTTCTAACTTGTTCTGAGTGCAGTGAGATGGTAGAGTAGGGCCCCAGTATAAATTAATGAATAATGCTTTGTCTTGCCCCAGAAGTGTCTCATTAGATTACAGCTATAAAGAGGATTAGAGGTGGAAAGACAGCTTTGGCAACTAGATTTTTAGTCAGGCCTCTTTGGTGGATAGAATTTTACTTTTCCATTGCCAGAATGATTATCTTTGATTATTTCTAAATAGAGAGAACTCAGCTTTGGTACTTCGGGTACAGATAATAGCATGAATAAGACTGATCACCATTGAAAATAATCTGGAAGTCACAACTGGTATAGGAGCCGGGTTACTCTGTGGAGTCCAAAAATGGATTCAGATAGCACTCTTATATGCAGTACATTGACCTAAGCTACTGTGCTCTGTTTAAGATATAGGTATTTACTATGAATACCTATATTTTTCATTTAAGAATTTATATCCTGCCCTTCACCAAAATGTCCCAAAACATGTCACAACAATAAAAAAAAATCTAGAAAATACTCCTGCAAGATATTTAAAATACAACCCACCCTCCTTAGGTGAAGAGGTATATGTTAACCAGGTGCTGAAAACCATATATCATAGGTGCCTGTTGAACTTCCAGAAAGAGGCTGTTCCAATATCTGGTGGCCACTACAGAAAAGCTCCTTGTACGTTTCTCTTGTTCACGATTGCAAATAATAGAATCATTTCTGGCATCTTTTTATGTGAGCAAGTGCTGGAAGGTAGAGATTTCCCAGTGATTTTTTTTCCAGTTGCCTTGATAGGCCTCAATGATTTAAATTGTAGTTTGAATTGGTAGTGAGAAATTCCAATTATAACTTTCAATGAAAATGCATTATTGCTATCCAATACCCTTAATACATCTCCAGATATGCAGGGTTCATTAGAAAGTAGGTATACTCTATTATCAAACAGTTATTAGCTTTTAAAAATCCTGTTTGATTTTCTTCAACAAACAACAGAATTAAGAAAACAAGAACATGAATTTGTGAGTGCTTTACTATTTCGTTTTTAAGTAAATATAAAGTTTTTTGAAAATTAAAATTAGGTTAATTGGAACCCAAGTCATATATGTATTTCCCTTGTGTAGTGGATGGTATGAGCAGCAGTGGTTTCCTCAGGACTGCATGCCTATATCCTTTTGACTTTTGATTCCTTTTACCTTCCTCTTTGGTCTAGTGGTTAGGGAACTGGACTCTTATCTGGGAATACCAGGTTCGATTCTGCCCTCCCCCATAAAGCCAGCTTGGTGACCTTGGGCTAGTCACAGCTCTCTTCTGAGCTCTCACAGCCCCACCCACCTCACAGGGTGTTCTGTTGTGGGAAGAAGAACAGAAGCTTTGTCAGCCGCTTTGAGACCCCTTAAATGGGTGAGAAAAGCGGGGTAGAAAAGCCAACTCTTCTTCTTTTTCTTCCTTATCCCATATACGCAGCCTATGTTCTCTATTTAATATTTGTACTGAGGAAGAGATAATACGTGCTCGCTTTGTGTACATTGACAATGTTACCTTTCACATCGATAAGCTATGTTAACAAGATATTACAGAGAATAACGAGAAATGAGAATTCTGTTCAAATGGCATTCTTAACAAAATATAATTTGAACTCTCATACAAATATCCCAGCCAAAATTGAATAAGCATTAAATGTTGAGCCTATCTCTAGTTATGACTTCACTAGTTGGTGATGTGCAAGCCACTCACTCCGGCTCGCAGCTCAAATCTGTAGTAAGAGGAATAATACATACTTAAGAGTGCTTGGTATAGTAACCAGATAAAGTATAGTGCTGTAAGTGTGCCACTGAATTTTGAACTAGAGGATTAAACTGCTTAGGAAAATCTTCATTTTCTATAGGTAAGTTTTTGGATGTCTGAAAGGCTGTTAAAACTTAGCATGTTTTGCTTTTATCTAGTAAGTAAATTTTTAAAGCAACTTTTTTTCTTGCATTACAACTGGAAGGATTTGATTTGAAATATTTGTAGAAAAATGTAGATACAATTATTTAGACATTTTTACTAAAGCACCTGTAAGAAGTAGGCATTTGTTATGAATCAGCATAAATAGGTTTAGATGAGTAATTCATACACTGCATGTCAAGAATGCTTTGAAATTTGCTCATATATAAGCAAAACAGATCTGATTTTACTTCAAATCTGAAGTAAAAATAGATCTAGTTTGATCTATTCAGTAAGTTAAGCAGAAATACAAATGAGACTTTTAGTTTGCATTTATTTATATCAGAGTAGTAGGTTGATCTTAGTGTGTTTAAATCATCAAATAGTATACATTAAAATAGCACAAATTTCCCAATTTTTTTTAAAAAATATTGTTCTTTTCTTTTCCTGTGCTATTTATTCCTTTGCGGATTTCACTGTCCACTTAATTTATTCTCTTATTGCTTCACCAGAAAAATATTAATGCTTTGGAACTGTGGAGTATCCTTGTTACTGTATTTAAGATCTGCATGTATTGTCATATGTTTTAATATTTTGCATTGGAAAATGCAGAATCTTTTCTCCAGATATACGCCTCATTTTAAATGAACATATTTTGATTATTAAGACCTTGGATTTTTTTAACTCCTAGTACTTATGATTGTTTTAATTTTAATTAAACTCTTAAAATGCTGAATGTGACACTGAGAGTTAGATCCTTTTAAAAAGTATAAAACTTATAGAAAAGGACTTCAAGTTTCATGTGGACTTTATTTTAAGCAAACATGATTGACACAGATGAGAGCAGGTTCACACTGAGCACATGTGACAGATGCGAAAGAGGCTGGAGATGCCTCTTTAGGTGGTGCCTTCCGTATGATTGGTTTGGCAGTGGGCCGGTTATAGTCTGGGGAGGCATATCCTTGGAAAGTTGCACAAACCTTCACATGATAGCAAGCAGTACCCTGGCTGCTGTTTGAGTCTGAGGATTTCATCCTGGTATCTTTGTCAGACCTTATGTTACTGCAGTGGGCCCTGGATTCCTCTGGGTGCAGGAGAATGGGCTGCTTCATATGGCCAGAGTACATAGGTAGTTCTTGGATGATTAAGATGTTGTTGCCATTGACTGGCCCTCACATTGTCCAGGCCAGAATTCAGTTGAGAACCTGTGGGACATTTTTTGGTGCATCCAACACCACAAAGTAGTGCCACAGACTGTCCAGGAGCTCATTGATGTCCCAATCCAGGTTTGCAAGGAGATTTCACAGGACACCATCCACAGTCTCATAAGAAGCATGCCAAGGCATTGCTGGGAGTGCACACAGGGATGTGTGTGGGGGGATCACACTACTGACTCAAATGAGTTACTTTGATGAAATTCACACGAATTGGCTTCACTTGTGATCTTGTCTTTTTTGCTTTGTCGGGGTGATCGAGAATCCAATTCTCAATTGGTTATTGATTTTGGTTTCTATTAACTTGATACATCATTTTATTCTCAATGAATTACCCAATTTGTATCAGTAGAGATATTCCCTTAATTTTTGGGCAGCATATCACTAGTTTGTTGTTAGTTTTGAAAAAAAAAATTGTCAACAGTTGATCATTCCTTATTTTAAAGGAATTGCTGAGTATCAGAGATTGCTTCTCTGAATACAGTCATCTTTTGAATGGTGGAAGAATTAAGTTCCTTGAAAATGTCATGAATTTCAAATGTGCAAATTTTAAATCACTGCAGCTTTATCAAATTGGAAGTTTTAGAACTGCAGAATAAAGTGGGTTAAACAGGTCCACAAGATTAAACCCTTTCAGAAATCAAGGTGACTTAATTAAATAACCACTAGCTCAGTGTTAATCACTGTTCTCAGTGCCACACCTCACGATGGAGGAAAAATTTGATGGAGAAACATCCTCTTGTTCCATTGCCTCCTTGGCTGAAGATCAAGAGACATCTGGTGCTGCTACTGGATCCTGCCATCCAGCTCTGGAAGTTCTAGGCAGTACCTTCTCGCCATTGACTGTCCTAAAAATGCTGTGGAACAATGCTGCAACTTGTATGGATCAGGACTGTCAGTGAAAGCACATCTAAACTTTTGGCTGCAGGCCATGAGTAGTTGTATTTTTTTAGGGCATTCTCTGCCATCCTGGAACATGTTGACAGTCCTTTGGGCCCATGGTATATTTTTTGGTACAATAATCAGACAAGATCTGTTTCTCAAATTGCTTGGATCAACACTGAAGAAATTAGTGGTAGTGTAATTTGCAGTATTTTTGCATAATATTACATCTTTTAAATTTGAAGTGTATTTTGTGCAGTTAGGCCTGATTATATTCTGTAGGTCTTATGATCTGTAAGAGTAGGATATGTATTTAAGCTTCTGTAGATTATAGTTTGTGAAGTGCTTCTGTTCCAGAATTGTTTAGTGGCACGAAGAGTTGGTAATACAATAAATTCTGTCTCCTTAAACTGAGCTGCTTTTAGACCCGTGATTATCATTTTAAAGCTGACTTGTTTGCTCTTGATGTTCAAAGCATGACATATTAATTCAAAGGAAATGTCCTATATTTAAAATACAGTAGAAAACAGTTTGTAACAACAATAACAGGGTAGGGTCAAAATGAGGGGTTTTTTTATTTGTTTTATTGGTCATAAAAATTGTATACTTCCACAGAAATGTTATAGTTGGGGTTAAAGGAAAATCTTTCAGGATCTGTGCTAATTTTTCCTTTCTGTAAAGGCGTTGCGTAGTATAACAGGAAGAATTAATACGTGTTTCCCATTTAACCCTTCTGTATTTAAGATTAGAAATTGGAAGTCAAACATTGCATAATCCATTTTCTTGCCTGAAATGACTGTTGTCATATTTTCTCATCCTGTCTCATGTAGGATCCAGTTGTTTTTGTAGTATCTTAACTTCAGCCATTACAAAATTAAAATAAAAACAAGATGTGCAACAGTATAAAACTGTACCTGATATAGGTAATGATCTTCCTCCTCAAACTATTTAAGTTCTAAATGCATTTGTGAACAAATCCTTCACATTTATTGTGCCTCATTGGAAGTTACACTATCAGAATCTCGCAAGCAAATCTTAAGATGCTCGTTGAGAGATAGATACCCGTATATTCTGGCGTATAAAACGACTGGGTGTATAAGACGACCCCCAACTTTTCCAGTTAAAATATAGAGTTTGGGATATACTCACTGTAGTAAGAAGACGACACCCAGCATATAAGACGACCCCTGACTTTTGAGAAGATTTTCCTGGGTTAAAAAGTAGTCTTATATGCCAGAATACACTGTAAACCAGTTTTATCAGTATTTTTTAATTCTTTAGATCATTAATACAAGAAAATGGAAGTTAGAGTTGTCTTTCCTAGAAGTATATCTGCAAGAGATAAAGTTGAACGTTTCATAGAATCATAGAGTCGGAAAGGACGACCGGGGTCATTGAGTCCAGCTCTCTGCTCAATGCAGGATTCACTAAACCATCCCAGACAGAAGTCTGCCCAGCCTGAGCTTGAAGACCTCCAGTACTATATCACAGTAGTTGACATTAACAATATGCAAATGTGTATTTGTTTATAATAGTTAAATATAGAACATGTTCTGACTAAACTATTTTTACAGGTGAAAGCATTGAAAGAGAAAATAGAATCGGAGAAAGGGAAAGATGCCTTTCCGGTAGCTGGCCAAAAGCTAATATATGCAGGTAAAATTTGTTATTGTTGTTGTTGATTGAACATGTGCATGGTGTGAGGCATTTGATCCTAGTTTGTTTCTTAAGTTCTTGTTCGTATGTATAATATAAAATTTCTCTATTAGGTTGATGCGTCTTAAGATCTGTTGGCATTTAAGGAATTGTGAAGAATATTCTACTAAAACATCTCACCTAAAATTCTTTGTATTTATGAATGTCGATGAAAAAAAGATTTGAATATGACAGATCTTGTTCAAGAAGCATATCCAGGCTGTTCCTTTCTTCTGCCACTGTTGATGAAGTACCGTATTTTCCAGCGTATAAGGCGACTGGGTGTATAAGACGACCCCCAACTTTCCAGTTAAAATATAGAGTTTGGGATATACTTGCCGTATAAGAAGACAACACCCGGCATATAAGACGACCCCCAACTTTTGAGAAGATTTTCCTGGGTTAAAAAGTAGTCTTATACGCCAGAAAATACAGTATATTAGCTTCTAAAAGTGCCCATAAGACTTCATTTTATATATAAGTATAAAATATGCTGTTTGTTCAGAATTTGTTGGGTTTTGTTGGGTGTATTGTCTGATATGTATTGTTTCATTCTTGATTATATTTG
>MTQE01000390.1:7512795-7531594 GCA_014337955.1 Aspidoscelis marmoratus
TGGTGAAAGGGGCACTATAAATAAACGTTTTATTTATTTATTTATTTATTATTTATTTGTGGTATTGACCACCTGTTGTTTTTGTTCCCTTTGATATTTATAGAGTGAATTTGATTGTTAAATTCTCTTTTTTTAAATAAGCACTCTCCCCACCCTCTAAGTAATAACTGAGTAATAACATTGCTTGCTATTATGAGACAAATTAAATGTATTGTTTTTACCACAAAAGATCTGAAACTGCTTCTAGAGTATTGTTTTATCTATAGGAATTTTACCTTTATAGAAATTAAATTAGTTTAATCTTTCTTGGAACTGATCCACCTTTCATGAACTGTCATGGCTACTCAAATGTAACAAACAGCTTCTGAGGTTGTGTTTTTTTTGCAAAAGTGAGATATTTTATGTAGTGGCACAGTCTGGTTTTCCTTGGTTACTCTTGCTGCCTATATTGAAAGGCTTCTGTGTCCCTAAAATAGTCTTTAAAATATTTTGTTCAGCATAGTCGTAGTTAGCATTTATAAAGTTAGAAGTGGTTACTGGACTACCCCATTTTTTTGCCTAACTTTCCATTCTAAAATGATTCTTATTAGGGTTTTGTATTGAAAATCAGAATTTATTACATTTGAGACACGGTTGAACCAGTGGGAAAAATGTAAGGTGTTCTATTGTTTATTTGAAAGAATACGTAGAGGGAAAGTGGTGAAGCATTAAAGGTGCAGTATAAACAGAACTGGTTACTATGTAGCATTGACAACATGGGGTGTGGCACAAATGATTGTTCTGTTTCTACGTATCCCTGTATATTGTGGGTGTTACTGTAATTGTCACATCAGTGTCATCAGATGCTGAAACTGGCATATGAATTTTTTCTAGGTAAAATTCTTAATGATGATACGGCTCTTAAAGAATACAAAATTGATGAAAAAAACTTTGTGGTGGTCATGGTAACAAAAGTAAGTTGCTGTTTTGTATATTCTTTTTATATATAGTTTTTTATTAAAGATTTTCCAGCTGTGTTAGAAGTAGAAAAGAAGTAGAAAAGATAAAAGATTAACATATATTAAAAAAAAGAAAAATGATAATCTGATAAAAGAATGACCTCCCATTTCTTCCCTAGCGATTATATATAAATTTACGTTCAGGCTTCCACTAAATAATTTAACAGCGTTTCTTTTAAACTTATTGTCAGATCACAGGATCAAGAAACATTTTGCTTTCTTGTGCAGAAAGTCAAAGGGCTCCCATTTTTTTTTACAAAATAATGTTGATGCTCTTTATTGAACAGGTCAGTTTATTTCTGCCAAATCTGCCAATTTCAGCTCTGGGTCTTCCATAGTTGTTAGAGCCGAACTTTTCTACCTTTTTGCATCGAGCAGTCCTGTAGCCCCCAGCACATAATGGATTATTATCCCATGATCCTTCTATAGTTGTAAATCCATCAAACTCAGAACAAATAGTTCTGATTTCAGCTGTATATTTGTCACATCTGGGTATTATTTTTTTAAAAAAAGCAATAGGATAACAAAAAACAATATTCTCACTTGTCACAGTTCAAGTCTACCTAAACAATTTTCAAAATGTTTATTGTAGAACAAATATAAAAAAGGTAAATGACCCTCTGGATTTGAACTGTTGCTCATTGGGTTCAGCGGTGGTTCTCACGGGGCAAGCAGATATCCAGGGAAGCTCACTAACAGGACTCAAGCATATAGCTTGCCCTGCTCCCAGTAGCTAGCCTTCAGAAGCTTTCTGCCTCCTTTTGTCAAAGGCATGCAGAACACACATGCAGAACTCAGTAACTTACAGTGAAAGGACTCGGTGCCTTATTTTAGCAAGCCAGGTAAGTATTTTGCTAAATCTTGTTCTCCAGAACAATTCTGGAGAAACTTTGCTCTCTTTGCAGTAGCGTAAGTGAATGTATGCAGTTGTGTTTAAATTTTGCTTTAAAAATGTTAACGAGTATTTCAGACTTGTAGCCTGATATTTTCACAATGCCAGGTAGAATAGATGCATATATATAATGATTTTCTAGACTTAAACCAGTGCCTGTATTCTGAGCTCATCTTAATGTTGCATGCACCATAAACTCATTATTTTTATTCTTTGTGTAAAATGGCTTATTTTCGGGTGACAGTACAAACTTTTTGTTCAGAGGTGTTCATAGGGAATAGTGGACATAAAAAGTTAATAGTCTCATGGGATGATTACTTGTATGGTGGTTGTATCTTAACAAAGAAATGTGAAAAAAACATGTCAGTAGTGATTTGAAAATCTGGATTTTCATTTGGATTTCTTCATCTTTATAGCCCAAAGCAGCATCTGCTCCAGGTCCACCCCCGGTTACAACCCAGCAGTCAAATGATGCTACTGCAGCCATCAGCACTACAACCACCAGTGTTAGTTCTTCTACGATAGCTGCTGCAACCCCTAAACCAGCCCCAGTTCCAGCTTCTGCTCCTGCACCAGTTTCAGCATCTACACCAGTTGCTCCAGCACCAGCTGCAGTAGCTTGTGAACCCGCACCTGTAAGCGCACCTGTAGAAGAGAAACCTGCAGATAAGCCGGTAGAAACACCAGCTGCCACCAGTCCAATATCTACAGAGAGGTATGAGGAGGTTACTGGAATTCCTTGAGGAAATCAATATTGGGTGCAGCTAGAGGAGAAGCTTTTTATTTGTAATCTTGAAACAAGCTGTATCATTTGTTTGGGCTTTTTTTGTTGCCTACTTTTTAAAACCCATAAATATTATGTCCTGTACTTCCATTTCAGGTCAGCTAACAAAGTCAAGATTTTTTTCCCAAGAAAAGCTAAGGCCTAATAAAATCGGTGCTTTTAGTTTACTGTGTTTCTATTGACAGAGGTCTTTTAACTGTAGTTTTTTTAAATGCTCGGCTACACTGTAAATATTCCAGTTTTCATTTTGAATTTTGTAAGGCTTTAGGTATGAATGTTAATAGCACCTTTGAGAGTTTTTTTGTCATTAACTGGGCCCATGTTCTTGTAGCCTTCCCTAGGATTAACCAAGTTTTACTAGTTAGTAGCTATTCAGTGAGACAAGATAAAGTATCCCAGTTTTTCCCTCAAATCAAAATGGTTCAGCAAAATGTAGTAGTTTGAAAAGGAATTTGATTTTTCAGTAAATATTAAAAGTTTGAAGAAAGTAATAATCAAGACTGAAAAATTAAGAAATCTATTACAGCATAAGCTTTTGTGGGCTACAGATACTTTTGTACATGCTAATGAGTTGTCCCCCCCCCCCCCTCTTTCTTTTAATGTTATAGTTCAACAGAGGATACTTCACGGTCAAATCTATTTGAGGATGCTACAAGTGCACTTGGTAAATGTTCTTCAGTTGTGGCACTGCCCTTCCTTATTTAAAAGACTAGTAGACAGGTTATCACTTATCCCTTTTGTAGTTGGTGGCTTTAATTTTACCATCCAAATATGATGCTTTGTTAACTTTAAAATATAATATTCATGTGGCAACTAAGTTTAACTACACATCGTATCTTCTGTATTCTTACTATACAGCAAACTTTGCCTGATCTTTTAGCTTGTTTTAACATAGTTACTTATGGCAAAGGCTATGAATAAAGTAGTGAGCTTGGATATTTCCAGACAGATCATCTGTACAAGTTGGTTGTCAATTATTCATAGAACAATGGTCCTGAATTTCAACTCTGTTTGTATGATGATGTTGCTTTTGGCAATCACCTGCTGTCCGTCTGTGGTTACTGACTTTGATGAGATTGCTATCCAAAATATTTGCAAGAACATCAAGTTGATGGAGCTTAGGCTGGCTTATCTAAGTTTCCAAATGATTTGCCAACTATACTGTTAATGGTTAGTGGTCAATGGTTAATGGAGAAGGTCAAGAAGGTTGTCTGATCTTAAGATTTTGATGACTACTAATAAAATAAATTCCACAATATAGTATGTTATGCATAAGAATTTAAGCTGGGAAATGTTCCAGTTTCATTCAAGTGCATGAAGCCTACAGTTTTCCTCAAGCCATGTAGAACTGTGAGTCAATTCCCAGTTATAAGTGATCCCTTGTATAGCTTTGTTTCAAAAATAGATAGCAAGATTAGCCAGCATCTTCCTGGAAAGAGACCCAGTTCTGCAGATCACATTAATTTCGATGAGAACCCTGAAGATAGTTAGGTTGTGTGACTACTATGAATTTAAAGTGTTCTTCTCTGCTCTTAAATTTTCCTTTCTTACCTTCTTCCTGCTCCTCTGTTTTTGCCAGTGACGGGTCAGTCCTATGAAAATATGGTGACTGAAATCATGTCGATGGGATATGAGAGAGAGCAAGTCATTGCAGCCCTGAGAGCGAGCTTCAATAATCCTGATAGGGCAGTGGAGTATCTTCTAATGGTGAGCATACTCGCTCTGTTTTCATAATAAATTATCCTGTGTTTGGCATTTAATTTCACTAAGTATTACAGAGACATTAAGGGAAGGAAAAGAACTGGTCTGGGAGAAATGAGAAGGAAAGCTTTCATTTAGTAAGATCCACATTCCACTTATGGTAAAAATCACATGTAATTTATTTTTCTTTGTTTCTATATGCATTTGTTTGAAGTCAGGAATCTCTTCACGGACATTTGGAGTTAAAAAATGTTTTAAAATATGAATTATGTAGAAATATGTTAAGTCTCCAAGAGACATGCTGTACTGCATTGATATTCAGGAGGAGACTTGTGAAGGCATTCTCCAATGATAAGTCTATATTTACTAAGGAAAGTTAATATGGTAGCAGCATTAGTTCGAAAAAGCCACAGGGGAAGCCTGGCAGAGAGAGAAGTCATCAGAATGGCCAGATTTGAATGGTCTAGGAGATTTCTCACAGTAGATGGAGGTCTTGCCATACTCATGGGCTGGTATTCAGGTTAATAAACAGGCAAGAGACTGGAGTTGTAAATCCAGTAAAAGAGTGGAAGGATACCTAAAGTAGCTGGGTAGAATTTCTAGCTAATATTTACATTTCTTTGCTGCTGTGGTTCCACTTGAATTATTTTTAGTTTTAGGATATAACAGATGAACATTTGAATGATAAAAGTTTCTGTTTAATCATTTGCTTGGGTTTGAGAGCTTTTTCCCCCTTGCATCATATTGAGAGCCTTCACAATCATTTGAAATCTCTTAAAACATTAGAAATGTGAGCAGAATGAAGCTAGAAAACTTGTCTTCCTGTCCCTCAGCATCCTACATTAACAACTCCTTACATTCTTTCTCCACATAAAAGTAAATGGGCGGTATGTTTGCACATGTTGACTTAGGGAGCCATTGCCTATCTGCTGGCTATCTCACTAACTTGATGAAGTACTTTAAACTGTAGACAGCTTTCTGGAACAGAGTTAGCAGAAACAATCTTAAGATAAATTATTTGTAAACCAGACTGTTTATGTCAGTCCAAGATAACATAGATCACTGTTCAGCATTCACACCTGGATGGAACAGACTTGGTAACAGTGTCTGAAACAATATCTTACTAAGTTTGCAATTAGTATTTAAAAATTAAGAAATTAAATTTAATGGATTGCATAGAAGGAGGAAAACAAAGGCTTGACTTCTGGAAAAGTACAGTATATTCTGGTGTATAAGATTACTTTTTAACCCAGGAAAATCTTCTCAAAAGTTGGGGGTTGTCTTATACGCTGGGTGTCTTCTTATACGGCGGGCATATCCCACACTCTATATTTTAAGTGGAAAAGTTGAGGGTCATCTTATACACCCAGTCATCTTATATGACGGAATATATGGGTATGTATATTGGCAGTTATAGATAAAGATAAAGCTTTGTCCTTTCCTTTTTTAGTTGACCCTTCTTGCTTTCATTACTCATCTAAGCCTTGCTCTTCTCTGGGAGGTATGCTTTGGTTTAAGATCCCAGGCTTTTAAAGTGGTGGGACTTTAGTACAGTAGCCATACTTAATGTGTTACTGCTTTGTTTGGATTCTGTACTTTCCGGTACAAGAAATCATTTGGACATTGGACTGTGCAGCAACAGTAGTCTGGTTGCTTTATTTACTTGTACTCTTGTTTTTTGATAGATTGGTTTTTTGCGTTTAGTGACATTTACTCAGTCTTGTCTTCAGATACTATTTTGGAAAGGTTGATAAGTTAAATACTTTTCAAAAAAACTGAGGCAGTAGATTGTGGGTGTTTTTCCACTGCGCTCCTTTAATCTGGATCTAAAAAGATCCGGATCTAAGGAATGAGTGCATTCCTTAATCCAGATCTAGTAGATCCGGATTAAGAGAAGTACCCAGTGTGTTTCCATGGGTGGTCTAGCACCCAATAGCAGTGGGTGCTAGCCTCCCTGCCGTGGAATCACCAGAGCACCCATTTGGAAATCCGGATCTACCCATGAGGGGTCTGCTTGTCACCCCAGGTGTTTGGGGGGACAGGGAGTGCAATCTCCAAAGTGGCTTCGAAGTCACTTCGAAGTCATTTCAAAGTCACTTCGAAATCTCTGCAAAACAGCTCCATTGAAGTCTGTGGTGATCTTCGGGGTGACCTTCGAAGTGACTTCAGAGTCACTTAGAAGTTCACTCTGAAGATCAGCACAGACTTCAAAGACGCTCCGGAGCTATTTTGCACAGGCTTCGAAGTGACTTTGAAATGACTTTGAAATGACTTCGAAGCTTAGGTTTTGGGGCTCCCCCTCCATGGGTGCCCCCTCCCCCTAGCCTCCTCTAGACCCCATTGCCACACAAGAGTGGAAACAGTCTCCCTTTAATCCGGATTTTCTGCCTGAAGACCCCATCGTAGACTCCATTAATGGGGTCTACAGAAAATCCGGACTAAAGGCCAGAAAGTACCCATTTGATCCGGATTTCCCCAACAGCAGTCGAAACAATTGGGTCCCAGATGGGTGCCGAGGTGGAAATGGGATCATCCAGCTCACACCCAAATGGGTCCTTAATGGGTGCAAAAATGGGTACTTTCTGACAGTGGAAAAACACCTTTAGTATTCCTTGCAGATGCATTTTGGTATAGAACTGGGATCAAAACTATGTTCTAAGGAGTACAGGAGAACTTAGTTTGAAAATGTGATACCTGTATTGTGCTTAACTCCATGGGCTCCAACATCCAGCAGAGTACTATAAGTTAAATTAACCTACCAGAGGACTTCAGTATAACTATTCAGATGTTTTTGTATAAATAGATTTTGAAACTGTTCTTAAATCCATGCATCCTGTCTTGAAGTATTGATCTGTATTTTAAGAAAAGATCCAAGATCATCTTGTGTTTATGGCGTCACTTGCACAGTTCTTTATATTTTGGCTACAGGATTTCTTGGGTTAAAATTACTGTCCCTTTAGTTGAATCATTCTAGGCACACGTGAAAGGTCTGCTGGAATTGATTCTACATGTGAATTTTCTTAAAATATGACCTTTCTCTGATAGTGGAAGCAGTTCTATTAATTGGCCCTAAAGGAAAAGTGTTGTTCAATGTGCAGATGTTCAGGTTTGAAGTATTTGACATGCCTGCTTTATTCTAGGGTATCCCTGGAGACAGAGAAAGTCAGGGTATGGCTGATCCTGCTCAAGCAGCCAGCACCGGTGCTTCTCCTTCTTCAGCAGTAGCAGCAGCAGCAGCAGCAGCAACTACTACTACAACTACTACTAGTTCTACAGGAGGTAAAGCTGCTATACGTGAGGAGATCTGAACAAATCTCTAGTATTGTTTTAAAGAAATTCTTCCCTTCTGGTTTATCTGTTCATCACTACTAAATCTTTTTTTAATTGATTCAGTTTCCTTTTTTTAAAAGTACAGATTTATAATCTGTAATTGTTGTTAGCTGCTCTTTGTAACTCATACAGAAGTTGTTCCTTTGCTCAGCTACTTTTGGAAGATCAATCGCCAAAATCCATTGCCCATTGTTTGATTTTAGCTTGTACTATCAAACTGTTCTGGAACACACAGGTTTTTGGGCAAAGCAAATGTTTACCATTCAGAATGAGCTTATGAAAATCTCCAACGTTTGTTTATTCTTTTTGGTTCTGCAGGAAAATTTGTATTTTTTACTCTGTGTTTGATTCCATGACTAAAATTAATTTGAGGCTTGGGATATTTTCTCCCTTTTAAAGAAATGAGACATACTTTTTGATGGATAACCAAGAGCAGAGATTTTATAAATGTTTGTGTTATAGTTAAGTTCAGTCATTTTATTTAAGCTTTGGCTAAATAGTGATTCAATCACCGCTTGTATAATATGGTTGATTAAGTGACTTCACTTATTTTTCACTTATTTAGTGAAATCTTGAAAATGCCAAATAATATGGTTTGGCCTCTGTGTTACTGTTGACATAAATTGGTAGACTGGGCCTTCCTCCCAAAGCTGTATTGGTTGTCTAGATTTCCTTTCTCTGGTACCATTAACTTACATTGATAGACTTGAAGGTGCTCCAGACAGCAGGAGACCATCTTGAAATCTTCTTCTTTACCACTAAACCCAGTTGCCAGACTCAGGAGTCAACTGCGGATTCCTATTGCCTCTGGCTGCTTCTGTTTTTCTTGTTGCAAATACCTGCATGTTAGTCAAGCACTTGCCCATTTCTCTGTTTTTTTCTCTCATGCTTGACTAGTATTCAGGTACTTGTAGGAGGAACAGTCATGGAAGCAGTTGGCAAACCGTGGTAAGCAATAGTTGTTATTCCTTCTACTCTGTCTCCCAAGGCTTCAGAATGAGGGCCTATAAACCTCCCTGGGTGCAGATAACTATCTCATTGTTGGAAGGATAGTGCCAGTGGAACTTAAGGAAATGACATGGTCCTCCCTGTATTCAGAGGTGTTAAAGAACTATCACTCAGTTGCTAACTCCCCTTTTTGGGGAAGGTATTGGAGAGTGGTGGCAACCCAGCTGGAGGCATTTTTTGGAGACAACGGATTATCTTGACCCATTTCATTTTGGTTTCGGGCAGGGTGGCCAGATGAAGCTAAAATCATATCAGGCTATAAGACACACCTGGCGTTTTGGGTAAGGTTGTATGTAGGGATAATTAGTCTGGCTGATTACCTAGACAGCTTGGTTTTGGGCACGAATATGGTATTGTGATAGCTTTGGTTGTCCAGATAGACGATCTCTGTCAGGGGCAATGTGACTCTGTTGATTCTACTTGATCTTAAGTGGATTGATTTTCAGGAGATTTGGAATAAGGTGCCATTAGTATATGGGTGATACCCAACTCTTATCTTTCTGTTCCTTCTGAGTTATGTGAGGCAGTTTAGGTCCTTGATCACTTTCTGGAGATGGTAATGGGCTGGATGTGGACCAGTAAATTGAAACAGTCCGGACAAGATGGTGGTATTGTGTCATCATTTTATCCTATCTTTAATAGATCTTGTACCTGTTCTAAGAACACACATGAAGTCTTATTGATCTTGCCCATCCATCCATCCTGTTCATTGACTTTTCCTCAGTCTCACCAAGTGTAACTTTTTTCCCTAGTCCATCATCTCTTGACCTGTCATGAACATGATCATTGGATCAAGGGAACAGCTGGGTTTCATTTGGTTCAGTGTTGATTGGTTGCTTCATCAAATCATCTATGATTTTTTAATATCTGTCCCCGATCCATAATTCAAAGCCATCTCTCTTCTTTCCCACAGTCTTCTATAGCTTTCACAGCTATATACTACTTAGTTTAATAATTTCAGTGAAATATCCTTATCCTTTATGACTTTTCTCCTTCCTCATCCAGCACATCATCCATCTTTGTCTATCCTTGAACTAAAGAGGTGAAAGCTGTTGACCAGTTCTGCTCTTCAGTCAGCCATGCTGGTAGACATTAACTTTCCTACCTTAATATTAACCCAAATTTTGCCCTTTTTGTTTTCTATTTTGTAATGAGTTCTTCTAAGTTTACGTTCACCTAAATAATGTCATCTGTGCAGCTCAAGTAATTAATATTTTGGCCATTATTTTGAATTGCAGCTATCTCATCTAGTACAACCTTTATTATGATTTATTTACAGGATAGATGAAATAGATATGGGGGCAATATTGCATACTTGTGTCATTCCTTCTCTGTTCTTAATTATTTTAATTATCCCAAATTTGCTGTAGCTCTGTTGCTTTGTGCACAGAATCACCAGAGAAGTCATTAAGTATTTTGGCACACCCATTAGCTTAGTTTGATAAATGCGGCCAAAGTAAAGGTGAACCTCTTTTTTGGTATCCCCTTGCTCTCTCCATTATTCATGTTTGCTTTTGCAATTTACATTTGGAAATGTCCTAGTTGGATTGTGTTTCCATTTCTGCAGTTTTCTATTAAATATTCTATTTGGTTTTCTTGCTGCCTGTCCATTGATGTCTTTATGTAGAGTCTGCCTTTGTGGTGCTTGAGGCAGGAGTTAGCAAATATTTGCTAACCGTTTGTCCACAATTTTTATATATCCAAGCCAAATCTTCTTGAGATTCTGGATTCTATTATTGCCCTCTTTTTCTCATTCTAGCCATTAAATAGTACTTAAATAATCCCTTTATAATGTAGAATGTAGCTGATTGGAGTACTGCTCACTTCTTTTCTTGACTGGATCTGTAGCTGGCACCATGTACTTGTTTAAGATTTGTTATAAGCTGTTGTCCTAAACAGTGTGTTGGGTAGTCATTGATGATGATGATGATGATGATGATGATGATGATGATGATGATGATGATGAAATGTCTGTGCTGTCCTTTCCAGGCTGTGTGGGTTTGGGGTGAAGACTGGTTTGGCAGGTCTTGTGTGGAATATGAATCTCTGTCAAACTGAAAAGTTAAAATGCTGATAGAGCTTTTCTGTTTTGGATTTTCCTGTTCTTAGGTGCTTGAGTTTTACTGTTATTCTTTTTATAGGCTGTGTCTTTTCAATAACAGCATCATAGATTCCGAAACGTAGCTCTTTCACAAACCAGTGTTATTTTGCTTTTTCAAACTTTTCAACCAAGAAATTGGGGAAATACCTGTAGTTTTCTTGTCCCTTTGAGTACAAAAGCTCTCTAAGGTATGTCAGTTACAGAAGGCATTTTGGTAGGATTAAAGACAACATATTTTACCCAAGCCTTTTTTCCCTACTATGTTTTCCTTTCCAGGTATAGCAATAACTTTTTTGGAAAAAAAAAATAATGCTTCATTCACTTACAGGGCATCCACTTGAATTTTTACGAAATCAGCCTCAGTTCCAGCAGATGAGGCAAATTATTCAGCAGAATCCATCTCTTCTGCCTGCATTGCTACAACAAATAGGACGAGAAAACCCACAATTACTGCAGGTGACTTTAAAAGCATCTTGGGTTGCTTTCTGGGGTCTGGGAACACTTTAAAGAGTGATATTAGAATACTTGGTGGGAGAAGTGGCAAGTAGGTAAATGGCAATCTTCTCCTTTTATAAATTCAGCATTTTAGGGCTGTCCAGATTGCTGCTTGTTCTACATTATATATTGTCACTTAAAGTAGAAGCAGAAATAAATGCCGGTAGAAATGCATGTGCCTTATTTCAGTGTATTGTTTGCTTTTCTCTTTCCATGCATCACAGCAAATAAGCCAACACCAAGAACACTTTATTCAGATGCTAAATGAGCCTGTTCAAGAGTCTGGTCAAGGAGGTGGCGGCAGCGGTGGTGGTGGTGGTGGAGGAGGAGTGGCTGAAGCTGGAAGTCGTCATATGAACTATATTCAAGTTACACCTCAGGAAAAAGAAGCTATAGAAAGGGTGAGTTGAGTGGATGGAGTCTATAGGCAAATATGCTCCCTTTCGTGAAATCCACTGTTCAGAATAGAAGTGAGCATTCGTTTAAACACAGTACCTGTGCCTCAGGAGGAGACATTCGGATGTTCAAGTTTCACAAAGCTTTCTGGAGTGTTTTGGGGTTTTTTTTTTTTAAGAATGAGGAAGGAAGAAAAATATTTCCAGTATAAAAAATGGGAGCTATATGTGTAGGGATAGGCAGGCAGGGGCAGGGAATGGAATGAACATAGAACGAGAAGTGCTTGTGCTCATCAGGTTCTTCAGTTCCGAAAACCTTAATGTGCATTTGTTTTGCTTTTGCCTAATTCATCTAATCCATATCTTTGCCACCTTTTAAGATTTTTTTCAAAAAACCCATCTTTGCATAAAACCAATTTAAATTAATAAATAAATACCACCCAAATCAAATTGCAAGTTATATTAATAGTTCTTGTAAACTTGATATGGTCATATGACGAATCAATAAAGTTCATTCAAGGTTCATAGTTGTAGACTGAATTTTTGGGCATTGTGTCCCCTGCATAGCTTAGTCTTGAAAACCTCAGAGGGAACAGTTGAGTATTTTGGGAACGGGGGTTAAAATCAATAGCTTTGTTCTGTACATTTTATATATTTATTATTTGCATTTTTATCCCACCCTATAGCTTCACTGTTTCATCTTCAGTGTTTTAATTTTTCTGTCTAGGATTTGAATCTGAGCAGATCTTTATTCAGTAAAGTCTGGGTGGTTTTACCTGCTTGTAACCTACTACAGCGAGAGAAACTAAAATCAAAATTTTAGTTGATTAAATTAACAAAGAAGGGGGTTGCATTTGAAACGTATATATTCTAATAGTATTTTTGTATTCTACAGTTAAAGGCACTAGGATTCCCTGAAGGACTTGTGATACAAGCATATTTTGCATGCGAGAAGAACGAAAACTTGGCAGCCAACTTCCTTCTACAACAGAACTTTGATGAAGATTGAAAGGGAGGGAGAGACTTTTTAAAATTTCACACATCACACCAGTGCATTACACTAAGCTGTTCACTGGATTGTTTGGGATACTTGGCTCATATCCATGAAACTTGGTATAAGATTGCTGGGGGGTGGGAGAGGGAGAAGAAATATAGAAAGGATACAAAGACAAGCACATCTGCTATAAATCAGCAGATGTAGCAGATCAAAGTGTAAAATACTATACAACCAAAAAACAAATCAGCTTTTTTGCAGATATTTAGTTCCTTCTATAAATTGTAAGTTCATTCCCGACTCCACCCTACAGTTTTCACTCTTTTAGTGTACTAGCTCTCAAAATTAGTGTGGTGCCCTGGCTTTTTTTCTTTTTAATTAACATGGGTCTTGGAGAGAGCGCAAAGGCTACCTAGAATCGACAGTCTGTATTTCATGATAACACTGGATAATGGCTTCAGAAATTTAAGGAAAGATATATTTGAGTAACTGTTTAAGAACATGCCAAAAATTTAGGTGATGGGATTTTGCTGCTTTGGGTGTAAGTAACTACTGCAAGAGGCCCATTATTACTCAAGGAGTGCTGATTAAAGATTCAGATTAAAACCACTTGTTTTTTAGGTTCTCAATCATTGATACTTTTGACAGACCTATTCCTACCCCCATGCCTTTCTTTCAATAATAAATAGCATATACAGAAGCAAAACTATACATTTTCTTCCTTTTGGCAAATACTACGAGATAACCAAATTACTGCTTACTTCCATGTTGGATTTCAGTAAAGTTTTTTTTTTAATTGCATGTTTTGGTTTGATGTATCCCTTTTTGTGAATTGAGCACTTTTTTATTGCCAATGAAGAAAATGTAAACTCTCCATCCTAGTGGAAGTATTTATGAAGAAATCAGATTCCATCCTACCTATTTTTTTGTTCAGAGTGAAATTGATTGATGAATACAGCTGCAAGTATTTCAAACTAGGTGTCTTAAATGCTTGTAATCCTATAGTTTCAATCTCTGGGACTCTAAATAAAGGCTATTGTCATTTGTATTGCTTTAAAAAAAAAGACTGTAATGTTCCAGTCACTTGCCTTCTCTTCTGTGTAAAAGCATTGTGAAAAATATTTTGCTCTCGAAGAGATGTTCAGAACACAGGAGACTAGATGAACAATCAAGTTATTGGATCCCTAAAGATTATGCACATCTTCCTTTTACTTCCTATTAAAAGTAACATCTAATTGTATAGTCTTGACTCTTCTTTCTTGCCAAAGGGATGCTTTATTTTTTTAGGAGCCTTGTTCTGAAGTGCATCTTAATAGCTATTGTAACTGCTTAAATGTGCAGGTCTGTCCTTCTCTCGGTGTCTGGTTGACAACTGCAAAACAAACAAGAGAACCTTGTACATATTAGCTTTGGACCTTGTTAAATGTCAGGCCACCCGCATGAAATACCATGGCGCTTTTGTGCTTTTATTCTGCACATTGTCAGCCTGATTTGTAGGGGTGGATGGAAGTACTGAAGTTTTAGTCCGTACTACTGCAGATTGTAGATGCAAGATCTACTTGGGAAAACACTTGTCTTCATTATGAAAGCGAGGGACATCAGCAATAACACATTGCAAATGTAATGGTCTCTTAGTGAAGGAAGGTAATTTTGTATCCTCAGGCCTTAGCTACACACATTGATTAAAGTGCCGTTTCCTGGCTTTTGTTTCATGTGCTCTTTTAATCCCAAAAGTACATTTACCAGCTTTTGCCGTTTTGTTCCTCTTTTCCACCATCACGCATTCAACCCACAAGGAGTAGTTCTGCCTTGTCTCATGGAAGAAATGAGCTTAACTCCACCCTTCTTTTTGGCTGGTTAGTGTGCTCCGCCACTCTTTAAGATGTGTAGCTTATGTGCAGTTTTGCAGAGAACTGAAAAAACGCATTGACTGCTTACGGCGCAGTCATTAATCTTTTGCACACGGGTATATTTTGTAGGAAATGATGTGTGCTGTGGTTTTTCCTCAGTAATTTTAGGTTTGTAGCAGATACGAACGGACAAAACAATAGCAAAGGCCTGATTTAGCCACGGTCAGTTCTTAGGTCACACAGTGTCAGAAATGATAAGGTTTTTTATTCTACTCTTTTCCCATAGAGGTTATTGGCTATTTCCTTCCCAACTTCTCCTCACTAATAAAACTTATGAGGAGAAATCAGGGTAAATGTAGTAATATACAAATAAAAGAATTGAAAACAATGTGCTCTGGCGTCCCTATCTGAATACTTGACAACTGAAAATGCAAGATAAACATACTGTAAGCTTTCTCCGTGTGCTTAGGGCTCCTTCTTTGCTGTTCTTGAATGGAAAAAAGAAGACATGCCTTCTGATTCTTTCTCTGGAGCACCCCAGCAGTCAGGCAGTTGTGTGATTGTGTGTGCTCAGAAGAACACAAACTACAATGAGGAGTTTGTGTAATCAGAACAGTAAGCAGAAAAACTCAGAACAAAGAATAAAAAAGGGAAATGATGGGTGAATGGCGCTATCAACTCTGTCCCTATAAAAATAAAAGGCATGATTATGATATATATGAGGGGGAGTATAGCTGGGTCCTCATCTTTCATGGATTTTGTAGGAAAAAGAGCCCCCTACTGGTCAGTAATATTTTTCTAGCATCATGTCACTTTCAGTTATTTTTTAAAAATTCCTTTTATTATGATTTTATTGTGACTCACCCTGAGCCCTTTGGGTATAGGGTAGGTTGGAAATGTAAATAAGTACAGTAGCAGATAATGGCTGTAAGTGCAGATAACAATACATTTTTGCTGGTATATGAGTGCGGCTGTCTGGCAACATACACATCAAAAACAATGTGGTTGTAGAGACAAAATATCGATAACACTGATGTTTGATTCTTGTGTGCATTTTCGGGTGTTTTTCCACCACGCTCCTTTAATCCGGATCATCATCATTATCTTCTTCCTCTTCCTCTTCCTCTTCTTCTTCTTCTTCCTCTTCTTCTTCTTCTTCTTCAGTACAGTACCTTCTCTTGGGTGTGGCCTGCTAGGTATCCACCCTGATTAAACAGGAATAATGTGCACTATCCAAATGAATACAGGTTTAAGCCACATTTCCTGAACTGACATGGAAGACCAACGAAATCCAACATCATGGGTGACTAATGACATGCATTCTTAGAACTATGGGTGTTTTTCCACTGCGCTCCTTTAATCTGGATTAAGGGAAGTACCCAATGTGTTTCCATGGGTGGTCTAGCACCCAATAGCAATGGGTGCTAGCCTACCTGCTGTGGAAACACCGGAGCACCCATTTGGAAATCCGGATCTACCCATGAGAGGTCTGCTTGTCACCCCAGGTGTTTGGGGGGACGGGGTGCAATCTCTGAAGTGGCTTCAAAGTCATTTTGAAGTGACTATGAAATGACTTCGAAACTTAGGTTTTGGGGCTCCCCCCCATGGGTGCCCCCCCCCCAGCCTCCTCTAGACCCCATTGCCACACTGTGGAAACAGGCTCCCTTTAATCTGGATTTTTTGCCTGTAGACCCCATTAATTAAAGGCCAGAAAGTACCCATTTGATCCAGATTTCCCCAGCGGTGGTCGAAACAATCGGATCCCAAAATGGGTGCCATGGTGGAAATGGGATCATCCGGCTCACACCCAAATGGGTCCTTAATGGGTGCAAAAATGGGTACTTTCTGACAGTGGAAAAACATTCTTCATCCAGGCACGCGTGAAAGGGAAGCGTTTTCCACTTTTGCCTGGTTTAAAAACCTAGTAATCATTTCTAGGTTAAAACGCTTTGGGTCACCTGGCTATAGATATGGATGTTTTGTTCTTAATTGCTGTTTTTTTAAAAAAAACAGTGCTGTATGGCTACTAATAAGTAATAATAGAAAACAATAAAGCTTTATGGAAACATTGAAGCGGCCATAAGAAAACTCCTTACACTGCCTTGTTCATTATTGTTCTCCACTGTTAGTATTTTCCTAGTAAAGCTGATTTCAGGCTTTGTTGATTTAATTTTAAAAGCTAGAATCCCGGAGCTATACTATATTGTGCTTCCAGAGAAACAAGTACATCTCTTTCCTAGCTATTTTCATTCTTGCTGAGTTTCCCCTACCATTTTCTCAACACGTTTCTTACGGGACACCTTCAAATGTTACAAGGAAGAAACAGTATGAGAATTTAGAAAGGAAACCAGTGTAACAAAACGTACGACCAAAATCATCCGCCCAATATAGAAATTGAAACTATCAAGAATATCCGCAGAATTTTTTTTAAAATCAATGTGTTAGGGGTGTGCACAAACACAATTTTCGACATTTTGAGTTGTAACAAATTGAATATTTGAAAATCCGAATTCGTACGAATAAGGAAAAGTGAATGTCCGGACATCTGAATGTATACGAATACGAATACATTCGTATGCATTCATTCAAATAATTCAGACATTCATACCTCTACAGGTACATACATATCTCATACGCATCCCATATGGATGTGTACAGGCATGTACGAGATGCGTATATACCCATACAGTACAAATATCCTAATTATTTGTACGAATAACTCAAAAATATTATTCAGTTGAATTTGGAAATCTGAATTGTATTCGATTTGTATATAATTGTCTCCCCCCCCCCATCTACGTCAGCTTTTAAGCTACGTCAGGTCCCATATGGGCATCTATAGAATTTTATGATATACCCAAATTTCTAGAGCTACCTTTCTTCATTCAGATCCAAAGATATTACATAGTAGCACATCCTTGGGGAAAAAATCTTTTAACATGGCAAAAGTGAAGCAAAACACTGGGTTTTACATCTCCTTCACCAATTTGTCCAGTCGAAAAATTGTACCTGGTGTTTGAGTGTTTTCCAAAGCTATTAGGGGACAAACTTAAAGAAAAGGGATTTAGAATTATTCAAGATCTATATACTCTGAGGAAGCTTGAATCGAGAGCTTCAAGGTATCTCCAAGTATAAATGATACACAGGCGACGGAGCACAGGGAGTGATGGGAGGGCAGATATAACAATATATATATTATGTTACTCCATTGTAAAGATGCTATTAAAATTATGATCCAATACTACACCAAAAATTATAAAGCTGTTAACAATATGATAAATACAATCCCAAAAGTGGTCCACTAAACTAAAACAAAAACGCAATATAAAGCATGAGAAGCCAAAAAATTTCCCCAGGAGATTAATTGTGTCTAATAGGAGTTGTAGCCCACAATACCTGCTTGGAGCCAGCATGACAAATGCTAGGAAATGTCTGAATGAGCAGTGGAAATTGATCAGAAATTGTTTTTACATTATTTCAAAGACAGAGATTCTCTAATTTTGTTGAAAAAGAGTATATCTCATCATAGGACTGGCATTGGAATGGGTTTGCCATGCAGTGAACAGTTCAATAAGGAGGAATAGAACAGAAGCTTGCTTGCTTGCTTGCTTGCTTGCTTGCTTGCTTGCTTGCTTGCTTGCTTGCTTATTTATTTATTTATTTATTTATTTATTTATTTATTTATTTATTTATTTATTTATTTATTTATTTACTTACTTACTTACTTACTTACTTACTTACTTACTTACTTACTTACTTACTTACTTACTTACATTTCTATCCCACCCTACACCTGAAGGTCTCAGGGCAGGTAACAACATTCAAAATCAAATATATTAAAACAGCATATATTAAAACAACAGTGTCTGCAAGCAGGGAGATAGAGAGAGAGTGTGTGTCCTCATTTAACTGCCCTCCTGAACATATACAGTGAGGGAGCCTGACACACCCCAAGGGGGAGACTATTCCAAAGCCTGGAAGCCATTTCTGGGAAGGCCCTCTCCCGGGTACCCACCAGTTTCACTGCTGAGGGTGGTGGGACAACCAGGAGGGCCTTCCCTCCAGATCTTAAGACCATGGGCAGGTCAATATGGAAGGAGGCGTTCCTTTAGATATTTGGAGGCCAAGTCATTTAGGGCCTTATAAGTCAAAGTTAACAGCTTGAATTGGGCTCGGTAGCAAATGTTTTGTTTTTAACCAGTTGGATTTTAAATGCTGTGATGTTTTTTATTGTTTTAATATATATTATTT
>MTQE01000390.1:7537577-7553742 GCA_014337955.1 Aspidoscelis marmoratus
GGTGGTAGAGAGGCTGGAAAGAGCAGGGGAAAGGTTTTTAAACAGAGATGTGAGAGCCCTTTGTGGCTCCATGGCTCAGTTTAAAAACCATCCCCTGGGAGCATCCGTATGGCCCCTGGGCAATACGTGTTAACCCCCTATTTCACATGGAAAACACTTGCGAAGTGGGGTCTTTAAAATATGTTTTGCCTCCCATAAAATATGTATTGCTCCCGAGGTGGACAAGGAATCCTTTTGGATTATTTTTAGCATGCGGACGGGCCTTGTATGTGTTGCTGTAGGAAATGGTAAGCATCCCCTACTTAACTATCTTCCTCTGGATAGCATGGAGCAACCTTATTGTAGGCTCCTGAGCCACCAGAAACCCACCTCAAAACATTCTTAGGGTCTCCTCCTCTTTATTTTGTGATCTAGCTTTCAGAGTACAGATCTTCAAGTACCACTCCCATTTTCTGTGTCTATACACCAACATGCTTTTCTCTCGCCTCGTTGTGGAACTAAGAAAGGGGATCCCCCATTGTGTTTCGTGTATTCCATGTAATCTTATGCTGTTCTACCCTCAAGAGGGGCCCAGCATTCTGCTGTTCAGTCACTGCCGTCTATTTTTCTTCTGGAAAATAATCTGAATTATATCCCGTGAAAGATTTTTCATCTCCTTCTCAGTTGCACTTCTAAGCCTTTTCCTTGAGGGGGCAGTATAACATAGCCTTTAAAGCGTGAGGTTGGCATGCTTGGGCTTAGCTGAAATGACAGGAGCCCTGGACTTTTTCTTTTAAAGCTAGCTATTATTGACAATGGTAGGGGAAATCCCAGGAAGATCTCAGGAAGGGTGTGTTTCTTGGTGTCCTGTTCTTCTCATGACTTTCAGGAGTTACCTACTGAAAGGTCAAATGAGGTAAGAACAACAAGAAACTGCTCACTTGCAGTTTTCAAAGATACAACAGGAGCTACACTGTTTATTTATTTATTTTCAGATTTGTATATTACCCGACTGCTTTTAAAACAACTCGAGGTGGATAAGAAACTTATATACAAGGCATACGTTCACCCTAAGTTCACCTGCACATAATTTCACTGGCACAGTTAAGGGCTGTTACTATAGTCTTTGGCCACGTCCGCATGCAAGCAAGCTGATGCGATTTGGACACGTGTTATTTAAATCCACGTTGTAACACGGAATAAAGCATCCCCATGCCTTTAAGGGTTACGCAGATTCAAAGCAATTGTGCCTGTCCCCATGCAAGACGTCCTATGCCAGCGATGGCTAACCTTTTGAGCTCAGTGTGTCAAAATTCACAAGAAAACCTAGCTTAACTCGGGTGCTGTGTCACATCTAGAAATATCCATAATTTTGTGATAGTTGTAGCTCTAATTAAAAAATTATATTTTTGATATATGTATTTTATTAAAAGCAAAAACAAATAATTCTTTACATTAGTGACTTTTGCTGCTAAATCTTCAATTGAAAGTTGGTATTTTGTACACTTCAAGAACAAGCAAGCACTACACGCCCAGGTGCCAGGATGACCATGTGTGTCAACCAAAAGGGCTTGGCGTGTCACCTGTGACACGCGTGTCATAGGTTGGCCATCACCGTATGCAATCCACATCTTTTTCTCTCCGCCCCCTTTCTTGCTGATTGGAGGCCGGGTTGATGTCATCCTGCCTTGTCCTGCCCCCTGCCGCGATGTCTGTGAAGCAACACCAGGTGGCACGCCGCCCCAGCTCGGTTGCGATGAAAATCACCAGGTGTCGCATCTACTATACAGCATCTCAGCAAAAAGAAATCAGGCGATGGGAACATAAGAACCTAGGAGGAGTCCTGACGGATCAGGCCACAGCCTATCTAGCCCAGCATCCCGTCTCAAACAGTGACATGTTATGACTTCTGGGCATTTTCAAGCAGAAGACAAGGGCAAATTGTTCGCCTGCTCTCAAATCCCCGTGAATGGCCTTTAGTGGCAGCCCACGTATCTTCCCAACCTGGAGGCAACCCTGAAGAAGCAATTCTAGTAGCCATTGGGTGCGATGAGGAAAGGGGACTGAAGGGGCCTGATCCATATTATAGTGAGTGGATACTGCACAACTTTGCCTTCCCTTTCACCCAAAGTGTGATTACACACTGTTGAGTCATAGAACTTTTATGCTATCAGAATGGAGGCGGTGTTTGATGGTGGAAAGAGGTGGAGATCTAAAAAATGTCTCACAAAGAGTCTCTGGATGGGGTGAGCATAGGCGACCCAAACCGAGGATGAAGTAAGGAAAGATGATTGGGTATTGGGTGTGGTTGGAGTTACTGCATTTTGAGTCCTGTTTCTTAAGAAGACAGGCTATTTCAGCAAGGTGTGACCATGGCCTTAGTCAATACACTGGTCATTATTCCAGATTTTATCTTGGGATCAGGACCAGCCATCTTTGTGCTGGTGCAGACTGTGGCATGTTACCTGGGGCCTGCTATAGTCTGAACCACAATGCTGATGACAGATCCCTATTATGAGATATAATCTGGAATAAGGCCCAGCGCAGAAAGGGTGGAATAGTAATGGGCAGTTAAACCATGCTTTTGTTTGTCAAATGTATGTTCAGCAAATCTCTAGTGGCAATTACTCGAATAGATTTTATGTTACACAGTGGTTGGTGGGAATCGAACCACAGCTCATATGAGAAACTATTGCGTTTTGTGTTTCTATCTTGCCTTTCTTGGAAAGTGCTGAAGGAGGCAAAATCATCTCCCCCTCTAGTTAATCTTTTCAATAGCTCTGTGAGGTAGGCCGCAGTGAACTTCTATGGCTCCATGAGCATTTGAACTCGGGTCTCCTGGTTCGTGATCTCATGTTCCAGGCTCTACACTGAACTGGTGTCTTTTACTGTGTATATTTCCTTTTATGAAGATGTCAGAAGACTTTACTAAGGGCAAGTTAAGGCAACAAACATTTGGTCATCTAGTTCCCGGTAGTCAAGCCCAGCCTGATGGCAGAAACACTTTATGGTAGTTTCCATACAGTGAACGCTTTTGAATAATAGATAATCTTGCTTGTCAATGTTTTTAATATTTTTGAGTACACTTTTGTTGTTGAGATGTAGAAGAAGAAGAGTTGGCTTTTCTACTTTGCTTTCCTCACCCATTTAAGGGGACTGACAACAGAATGCCCTGTGAGGAAGGTGGGGCTGTTCAGAAGACAGCTGTGACTAGCCTAAGGTCACCCAGCTGGCTTCATGGGGGAGGGCAGAATCGAACCTGGTATTCCCAGATAAGAGTCCAGCTCCATAACCACTAGACCAAACTGGCTCACTTTACTCTCATGTGCTTTAACTTCATAATTCCAAAACATTTTCCAAAAAAACAAATGAAACATTGTTGAAAAGAAGTTGGAAGCTCACATGTCCACTGTGACACTGGAAAATGGAGTTGTGGCAGGGTGATCTGAAGCACGCAAAGGAATCAGATAATAAAATAATCTGCACTGTTACTATGAAACATGCAAGCGTAAGTCCAAGAACTCGCCTGAGATGAAGCTACTGTTAGGATTAACCTAATCATATTTCAATACAAAGGGTTTAAAAATTACATAATTGCCAGAGACATTTAAAATTATCTCCAGTGCAATCTGTCCTCTAAGTGTATGTAATTAGGTATAGATAAACTGGTTTAGAAGATTTATGAAACCGCCACACCCAGGCATGTTGTTCTCTAGATGTGAACTTCAGGACTATATTAAAACACACACACACACCTCTAAGATATTTGTTCATTTCAGAAGGAATAAAGCCTGTGCTAAATGTTTAGAGCAATGAGTTTGCTTAGGTGCAGGGCTGGCTCAAGAATTCTTGGCATCCTGAATGAAATATGATTTTGGTGCGCACCTACTAGGAGATAGAGCTGAAATGTGTGACGATCTCCATATACATTATGTTGCTGCCCTTTTTCCAGGTTTACACCAGCTTCTCCACAAAATGTCCCACGGACTTTGTTTTTATTTGCATGGAATATTAATCAGAGAGGAAGAGGGACAAAGCACAATTTGTTGTTCCTTGAAACATGAACTTTAGAAAACTACACAGTTTACTAATATGAGCTGCATCCACACACATTAAAAAAGTGGATCAAAAGGAGCTTGGAGATGATAGGCTTATGGTAAAACTGTCCAATTAATGTTCCCATCCAACCTCTAATCCACATTAAAGATCAAAATGTAACATTTTGTAGCTTTTCATGTGGATTAGAAGTGGAGTGGAAACACTAGTATGTGGCAGTCACCTCCTAAAACTGCTTTTGACTTGTCCATTCAGAAACAACTAAAGATCTTTTCCTTCACATACTGCCTGATTGTTTGTACCTAACACCTGGTGGCTGCAAAGTTTGTTCTTTGCTGCCCACCTGTGATCAGTCCAATCTAGAGGTCTAGATACATGAAGTTAATAGCCCACTTTTTGGGTGAATGGCAGAGTTACCCAAAAGCCACTTCTCTGAAGCCCCCAAATCCTGCTTTTTGGAGGGGATGGAGAAAGGACCATAGTTCCTTGCAATTAAGTTGCCTCTTGAGAAGGAACACTTTATTCATGCTTTTCCACCATCTCTTGAATGACGATCGTCTGCTTGGGAGATGGGCGCCACATTTTCACTGCATTCTGATTATACCTTTCCCAGGGTGAATTCCCATTACAAGCTTAAAACGGTTTCGAAACAGTTTCGATCCTCGCAGTCCCCACGTCAGGTTGGCTTAACACGCTTTCCGCATGTTAAATCACCCCAAAGCGTTGTAAATGTTAACACTCATTTCAACAGGTCTTGCTCCGGTTCGTGAATTTGAAACGGTTTACATTTCTCACTGTGGGAACAGTACTGTTTTAAGGGATAAGAATGCATGTTTAGGGTTTCCTTCCCCCAATAACTTGCTTCCAAAGATAATGATTTTACTGTAAAAATCCACCCCTTACAGCAGCCACTACACTGTAGCAATCTATCCACTACACACCTGATAACAATGTTGCAATTTTGTGCAATTCTGAAAGTTCTGACCTTTAGAAAGGGAAAAGAAAGGAAAGCAGCTGCAGGTTCTGGGAGAAGTGTGAATGTTTTTAAGGCCGTGGTAGTGAACGGGTGAAGGGGGCTTGAGTTGCCGCTGCTGCTGTGTGCTCTGAGCAATGGGGAGAGGAGGGGAAAGAATTGCTGGCTGCACAGTGCCGTTTTTCATCCATCCAGGCAAGCGGCAGCCACCCAGCCACCCAGGTAGGCTCCGTGAAGGGGTCCGTTATGGGTGGCACGTTCATGCCAGGAGGAAGAGGGCAGGGCAGCCCCGAAAAGCGGCTTTTAGAAAGTAGCCACTTGAGTCCCCCCTTGAGTCACGTACGCCATGTACGATCCTCAGACTCCGGATTGAATGCGATTAAGTTGAAAGTAATGGGATCAGGCAAATTCGCATTTGCATCCAGTTCTATTATTTCGGTTTAGGGAAACTGTATTAAGCTTGTAATGGGAATGCAGCTACTGGCTGAAAGAAAAAAGGAGAGGGATTAAAAGGAGCCACAGAACGTTAGCTTCCTTCTCTTTTCCTCCCTTCCAGTCCTCATAGTATATTGGGGCCGCTGCCCTGAGTAAGCAATTCTGATACTGTTCAAGGGGTTGCCTGGAAAATGACCTGTGCGGTTGCACCTTGCTATGCAGTATGGGTGATTATGGGAAGAATGCTGGAGGCAGACATACAGCAGTGGCCACTCACCATGGATGCTGCTGCTGATTTAAAAAGCTCTTAATTGAGAACTGGATGCAAACAATGCCACAAGTGAACTGTGATCAAGACCATGGTCATCCCTTCACTTTAAACCTTCTTCAGATCATCTTCAGACCTGACTGCTCATACCTTTTCATTTTTATCCATTTTATTTCTGGACTTTCCATTCAGGAAAGTCCAAATGGTGGGTGGAAAGTCCACAAATGAAACGGATAGAAATGAAAAGGTGTGAACAGTCAGACTTGAAGATGGACTGAGGAAGGTTTAAAGTGAAGGTGTGACCAGGACCAAACTCACCTAGGCCCTGTCCCCAAGCAATTTAAAGTCTGCTAAAAATCTTCTTTTGCTTCTGAGCGCCCCCATGCCAGGCTTTTCAACGAGCTTCCAGCGCTACAAAAGGAAGAAAACCCGCGACAAAAAAGTGCACTTTAAGGAAGAGTTTCAGCGCTCTATTTGGAAGTCGCGGGTTTTCCTCGCAGGATTTACCTTGGGGACGCTCCATGGCAAAAGGGGCGGGGATTGCCACCTGCACACACAGCAGTAACATATTCACACATCTCCCAGAACTGCAGCAGCTTCTGTTCCCTTCCTTTTCTAAAGCTCAGAACTTTCAAAGAGCCAGAATAGCACAGAATTGCAACATTGTTGCAATTGCTATCAGGTATGAAGTAGGTAGATTATTGCTACAGTGTAACGGCTGCTGTAGGGAGTGGATTTTGATAGTCAGAGGGAAAGTGTTGAGAGTGAAGTCTTGAGAGATATTGTGTGACCGATGGCTGCAGCCGCTGCCTTTGCTGGGGTGGGAAGCCATTTCGGGGGGCGGAGATCTGGGAGACGAACAGAGAACCGATGGCTATTTTTCCTTGTTGGGGGTTTCTTTCTGGTTGTGGCCGTGCATAGCGCAGTCCCTCCCCATTTCCACCGGCACCCTATTAACAAGATAGGGGGCGGGGAGAAAAAGATGCGGACAAAGAAAACACGCTTCCATGGGAATGGAAGTTGTGCTTAAAACGCACATTTTGCTGAGCCTCATGCGGACGCTTATTCCGGAAGTGCCGCCACTTTTAAAGTCCGCTTGAATAGAATGACAGCGGAGGGAACCCAGAGAGGCAAATAAGTCTTTTGGGGATGCAGCCCTAATTCACTGATATATTCAATTAGTGCAATTATGAGGTCGACACTAGTTCCAACAGAGATTTCATTCCATAAAGCCTTGAGGACATGACTTTTCATTGTGCCTTTCCTCACTTTCTTAAGGCTGATTTGTTTCTCTCTCTCTATGCGTGTGTGTGAGAGAGGGGGAAGAAGACCATTTTTAAAGTATTTGCATTTCAAAGTTACTGTGCATTGTCCCATATCCTTCTAGAATGCAGTGGAATACAAATAAGAGAAAGACAGTAGATAATTTAGATGCAACCTTTTGTACTAAAAGGCTTCTGAAGAGGCATGCATGCATGCACTGCTTCAGGTTGCTTACTTGGAACTTTTTGTAGGAAAAGTGCAACATTAATATGAAGGTTTAAAACTGCCTCCGCTTGTTATCAAAGTGCTTTTGGAAGGAAGGATTAACTGTCTGCTCTCTGCCCATTCAGAACTAAGGAACCAGGTGAACTAGCAGGGCTCCCACATGTCTGAGTGTAGCATAGCATTTATTGTCCAAAAAAAGACAAGAGAAGAAAGGAAACCATTGCATCAACTTGCTTTATCAAATCACCAAGAATGCAGTCCAATATGGGGTGTGCACTTTGAAAGTTTAGAGCTTAGTTCTTTATAGTTTAACAAACTTGTGCCACTGGAGGTTGAACACATCACCTTAACTTGCAACTTAACAAGCTTAACTTGTAACTTGCAAAAATTTCCACACCTTAACAAGCTTACCCAAGGTTTACCCGAGTTATGTTGCTATATTTGGACCTTAAATTGCTGGTGTTTATTTTGTACTTGGGCTATATTTGAAAGCTTCTTGAGATATTAGCATAGCAGACTATAACAAATTTTATATCAAGATATAAGGAAATAATTTGTAACTCCCTCAGTAACACAATGCTTATATTCTTTACTCAGACCTTACTCTGGCAAGTCATGCCTGACCCTCCTTATTGACTTTCGCCCCAGAAAATATCCTATGAGTTGCTTTGATGATCTCAGTACAAATACAAGAATTGGCAACGGTGCAAATCTTGTCAGAAAAGGAATGAAGCAGCTTTAGCATAAAGTGAGAATCAAGCCTGGACAAAAACTTCAGAAACCCCCCCTGAAAGATATTTTAAAAAGAAAAGGAAAATCTCTCCCCCCCAAAAAAAAAACTAGAAAAGCAAGATGCAAACGTTTCTGCAACCGACAGCTGAAAAGTAATTTATTATGTTACTTAAAAAAACCCCAGAGAGAATTACAAGCTTATCACAGTATTGGGAAACCTCAGCATATGGGAATGATCAAGTTATTTAAAATACCTGGGCAGCTTTCAACTTATTTGTCATTCGCTGAAATATTTTGAGCTATCTCTGAAATGTCAAGCTTTAATCCCTGCAAGATAGTTCACTCTTTCTTGTTTCATCTAGCAGCAGGTTTCCTTGTTTGTACCTGTTGAATGTTGCAGAAACATACGGCTGTTGTTTTAAGCAAATACAGTGTGTCTCCTTGCCAACAGGAAAATCCTGTTCCAGAGAGCTTTCTTTTACCAAGATGCCATGATGCATGAAAATATTTGCGTGTTGCCACATCAGAATATGTCTCTGGTTTTTCAAATTGTCCTCCAACGAGACTGAAAAATCAATCAAATACTCTAGTGCTGTTCCAGTAATCAAAACTGATGTATTCCTGTTGATTTCTTTCCGTGTGACCCTCTGTGTGTATGACACTCACAATGCAAGTGGATCAAATTATAGACAACATCCCTATTTCATTTCATTTATGCATCAATCACTCTAGCTTTTTTTTTAACATCACGTGGCACTGACTCAGGCAGCAACGTTCCAGTGAGGTCACCCATTTATTCAAAAGTGGTTCATCCAGCCTTTCAATCCAATTGATGTCTTCCTTCTTGGCCTTGGTTTCAGACACACTTTTCACCACGATGATGAGACTCAGCTTCTGCTCTCAGGGCAGATAGAAGCCAGGGACTGGAAAAGTCCTTTTTTGGGAGGCAGGATAGAAACAGAAGTCTCATGATCCATAACCATGGCCACTGTAACCTGGGATCATGAAGGGTGTAATCCAAATGGGAGTCTCTCTAGAATCAGGGGACTATCGTTCATCACCACTGTGAACAGTCGGGGATGGAGGGTGATTGACTTGTAGGACCATGGCTTGGTGGGAGGTCACAGCTGTTCCATGCACAAGGTTTTGTGTTGGAAATACTGGAAAAGACACCTAACACAATCCTTGGAAGGTTTGTACCATAAGGTATAGGAAACACTGAAGCAGACATACCACCAGCAATCCAAGTTCTCATCTTCTATTGAAAAGGAGATGGGGAAGGAAGAATACAGGAAGGATTAGGATTGCCATCTCATATTTGTTTGCAGATTGACAGTTGTTTGGGAGTGCCTCTAGATATAACAGGACTATACCATGTTCCCAGAACCATACTGAGATCACCACACATATTTGTGGCAATCACAACCTAGACTTGAGTTAGTGGAGCAGATACCCACTAGACGGCTATTATGGAAAACCCAGCAACAATGCCAGGTTTTACATAATAGTGACTGCTTATCTCTGGCATTTCTTTGTGGCATTGCTCCTCTTGCAAAAGTACCCTGATGCAGGAAAAGCACAAAAAATAACAAAGGGAAATGGGCAGACCCTTCCTGCATGTGGGTATTTTTTTCAACAGGGACAATCGTGCACACAAAATATAGGCAAAAGTAAAAATCTGGTATGTTGCCGCAATTGGAGTAGGGAGATGTGCATGAATATTCTAAACATTCAAAATCCAATCAAATTCATTCGAATGTGGACATTCAAATTCAAATCAAATATCTTCACATTTGAATTTAGACATTCAAACTAATTTCGAATGTCCCGAAACATTTGTTTGAATGATTCGAATCATTCAAATGTACAGATACGTATGTATGACATACATATCTGTACGAATATCATACTGTACATATCTGTATGCATTTGCACTTATAATATGGAACAAAAACAGGATGCATACGGGATAAAATGGGATGCCTACGATGTATAACACATACAAATGGTCTTGACATTTGTATCTTTAAATACGAATGTTGTTGACTTTCGTATCTTTGGATTTGAATCTGTTTTTGTTGCATTTGGATTTTAAACATTCGAAGCAAGTCAAATGTTTTGACATTCGATTTGACTTGAATTTGAATGCAAAAACAAAACAAAACCACATTTGTGCACACCCGTAAATTACAGTATCTCCTGCCTTTGGACAGGGTTAGTGAAAGGCAATTTCAGGATCTTTTTTTTTTTTAAAACAACCTAGGATTTCTTCTTGCTGTCTTGAGGTACCATGCATCCTATTAATGCAGTTTTAATTAGACATGCATCAGATTGCATAATTAATCAGCCCTTTATTCATTCAAAGCTTTCTGATCCCACTAAAAGGCTCATGGAGTAGATTACAAAATACCAATGCTCAGACATGTTTTTTATCTGCAATAAGCTAGTCCACCTGTAGTTCTTTGGGAGTTTTTGAAATATAACTCTCATCAAACCTTGTCATGGTTATGCTGGCTGACTCTGAAGGATGCTGTAACTTATCGGTACCCAGAGAGACACTGTCTTCCTGTCCTAGAAGACAGAATTGTGATAAGCAGCCAATGAAACAGCTGGAATGCAAAAGTCAATAGAATAAAAAAGACTCCAAGCTCAACCATAAATGAGTTCTGCTTCAGGTGTATCACTATCCACACTACGGGCCTTTTCTCACTCCCTGCACTGGGATGGAGTGTGTCCAGTAGACCTGTTTTTTCAGGTCTACTGGCATTGCAGGAGCATCTGGATCAGAACAGGAATGCCTCCAGTCTAACAGGGGGACACATTTTGGCACCAAACTGCTGGGCTGAAACGTTTCCCCAGGGAGAAACAAGACTAGGAATTCAAGTTTCTATCACTCACAGATCCCAGATGTGGCTTCAGAGGGCTGGTGACAGTTTCGAGACCTTCGTTAGGAAAGCATTATGGAAAATGGATGATGCCAGCATGGAATAGGATGCAGAAGGGAAAAAAGAAAAGAAAAGATTCCATCCTGCCTCTGTTTCCATTCCTAACAGCCCTGCAGGGCCTCCCCTAGTGGTGGCCCCATACCACTGCAGAGAAGAGTAGGAGCTCACTTCCAGCTGTGATACGAGCATCCAAAAAGAATTGTGATAACACCATAAAACGTCCTATTTGGAGGTTGTGTCATAATGATCGCTTATGACGGTATATTGGAGTGCATTATTTTTCTGAGAATGAACAGAAGATTAATGTGATACTTTAATACTAATGTCACATCACTGTGTAGGCAGGACTTATGTTCCAGTCCAGGTTTCTGAAGAGAGGAGCAAAGATTTTAGCTTTTTCTTTCAAAGCAGAACTGGACAAAACATTTGGCAAATTCAGATTCATTGTATTGTCTTCTGAGGCTGCATGTCCACTTAGCTCTTCAGGGCCTTTTTCACACTGACTGATGTGGTAGAACCATCCCAGTAGTAGTGACATTCTGGGGAGGTTAGACCATCTGCTGTGGCATGGGGAAAGCATCCTAGCATCCAAGAATTATAGAAATATAGAGTTGGAAGGGACTTCTAGGCTCATCAAGTCTAACTCCTCTGCTCAATAAAGGATTTCCTAAACCATCCACAACAGGTGTAGGTCCAGCCTCTGCTTGAAGACCTCCAGTGAAGGAGGACTCACTACCTCCTGTGGCAACCTATTCCAGTGACTGATTGCCCTCACTGTCAGGAAGTTTTTTCTAATAGCTGTATTGATTCCCTTGAAGTTTTGTACTGTTGTTTCTAGTGCTCCCATCTTGTCTAACTGAGAATAGGGATGATCCCTCCACACTGTGACAGCCCTTCAGATACTTGAAGACCATCATCATGACTCCTCCCCATATTCTCTCCTGTAGGCTAAACATTCCTGAAGGTGTGCAGGGCTGTATACAAGTGGCCCTCCCCAGTTCTTCTCTGTACAGTGGACTCTCTATCTGGACACTGTGGGTGCTTCCGCACAGGAGCTAATTAATCCAGGTCTACTGCACCCGGATGTAGTAAAACCGGATCCCAGGGGCACCGGTTTCACCAAATCTGGATCCCAGGTAGATCCGGATTTAGGGGGTAGATCCGCATCTAACAGATCCGCATCTCCCCCTCGCCCCGTGCCTCCACGGCTTAGATCCACACACGGTGCGTCTGCGCAGAATGCCTCCTGAGGGCAAGGGATGCCAGTAGCAGCCCCAGCCACTCAGGAGGCACACAGGACGCAGGCGCGCTGCATCCTGGGTGCCTCTTCTCAGAATTGGGGCAACGCTGACGAGCTAAGGAGGGGATTCGCCGTGCTCCCCCCAGGTGGGCTAGGGTGGGCTTTAGGGAGGCTCACCCTGGCTCTAGAAGTGGCGATTCACCGCTTATGGGGCGAGGGCGAGCCGAAAGGTAGGAGTCCCCCGGCTAGCCATGCTTGGCTCCGACGAGCCAATCATGGCGAGCCTGGGGAGGGCCCTCCCTAGGCACACTTGCACTGTGTGGACGCATCCTAAATGGATGCGTTTTCACGGCGCAACACCCATCAAGCACACTTCAAAAGTGTGCAGTTAGCACCTAGGGCCTTTCCGCACTTGCTCTAAAAACGGATTTAGAGCCAGATGTGGAACGGATTTAGACCTGGCTTCCGCATAGGGGCCGGAATTAGGACCCCTTTGAGTAATCCCCGTCCGCATATCGGCAGACAAAAACGGTTGTTTAAACCGTTTTTGCCACCGAAATCCTACCCAGATGTAAGACCTGAAAAAATCAGGTCTTACATCTGGCTTTCCCCCTGAAAACGGTTTGGAAACAAACGTTTTCACACTGGAGGGGGAAAAGCCGGATTGCCGGTGCATGCCCAGTTGTTAAACAGGGAGAGCGCATGCTCCCCGTTTGACAGCTGGCCATGGCGCGGCCGGCTGCCACCCTCCTTGGCTTTGCCCTGGCAAGAAAAGCGGGCATGACCCCTTATCTTTGCCAGGGAAGCCAAAGTAGAAACCCCCCGCCCCCCTCCAAGGTTTCACGGCCGATCAGGTCTTTCCCCTCGGAAGAGAAAGGCCATGGCCCCTTCTCTTTCCAGGGGAAGCTGCAGCTGCCACCCCGCACCCCACCCATGGCCACTTTTGGGGTGCTTACCTGATCACTGGTGGGGCGACTGTGAGAGCAGCAGGCCGGCGTCCATTGAGTCTAGGCGCGCCACTGCCTACATTTCCCAGGAGGCCTCGCTAGGGTAGCTGGCGCCTTCCCATTGGCCTGAAGAGGCGTAAATGCTCCCTCCCAGGAGTTCACCAGTGGCAACTAGTGCACATGTGGAATGGAAAAATGTGCTCCACTGCTAGTTGGCTCTTGGATGACTGTGGTAAATCTCTGGGATGCTGTTGCTTGAAACAGACATCATGGGGTGTTTTCCCACTGTCACTAGAAGTACCCATTAAGTACCCATGGCATTAAGTACTTAATGGCATTTTTGTACCCATTAATGGGTACTTCTAGTGACAGTGGAAAAACACCCATGGAGTGCATGTACTGTTTCCCGCACCCGTTCCAGATGTCAATTACAGAGGTAAGTGCAAACTCCAGCCAGGTTTCATTGTTCCAAGAAGGCAGCTACTGTTGCTTGTTCCCAACTTTTGGCAGCAGTGAACACGTCACGGTGTTCTTGATGACCCCTTTGCTGGTGCATTCGCCTATGGAGGCACCTTCTGTGCAGGGCACGTTTTGCACTTCAGAAAACAGCATCTTGCTCTGAACGGAAGATCCGGAGGATGCCTTTTCCCCTGCAGTGTCTCCTCCGCCCCGGCCTCCTCCACCCAGAAGTGGAGATGCAGTTTCAGGAGGTGAACTCAGACTTACACTGGCGGTTGTATTTCCCCAAGGAGTGAGTTTTGAAAAGGATTAACTTGGGACAACCTATTCATTTCTTGCATATGGAAATTAAGAAACAAATAAAAACCAATCCCTGAAGTGTTTTGGAGCATTTTGGGAGGAGTTTGAATTTGATGTACTGTACAATGCTGACATAAATGGGTTACATTTTTTTTTAAAAAAGTATAGTATATTGAATTTTGCAATTCATAATAAATATTACTTCTAACTAGTGAGCATGCTAACAGACAGCACAAGGTAATATTTTAAAAGAAGAAGAAAACAAGATTGGCAGTTTCCTTCTAAGACAGGCTTAAGTAGTCTTAACTTGGGAGCCTGCCAGAAAACAGCAACAGTGATACAGTTTGCTTTCTGTTCATGACTCTGGGCCTTAGGAAAGTTCTTCATTTCATCAGGTTCCACTAGTAATGTTTTGTGATCCATCCTAGACCAGCCTTATATGCAAGAAGGAAACAGTAAAGTCTATCCATGCTCTGGTAACCTGCAGACTAGACTATTGTAATGCACTCTACATGGGGCTGCCCTTGAAGACAGTTCAGAAGCTGCAGCTGGTGCAGAATGCAGCTGTTAGATTGCTGACCGAAACAGCTGTCCAGACACACATCAAGCTGGTCTTAAAAGAGTTGCTACCAAGCCCAATTCAAGGCATTAACTTTGACACATAAGGCCCCAAATGATTTGGGCCCCAAGTATCTAAAGGAGCACCTATTCCCATATTGACCTGTCTGTGCCTTAATATCTGGAGGGGAGGCCCTCCTGGTTGTCCCACCACCCTCAACTGCAAAATGAGTAGGCACCCAGAAGAGGGCCTTCTTAGTGATGGCCCCTAGGCTATGGAATAGCCTCCCCCTTGAGGTGTGTGTCAGTCACCTTCATTGTACACATTTTGGAAGGCAGTGAAGAACACCTCTTTGCCCTGGTATAGGGTGAGATAAAAATTTAAATAATAATAAATAAATACCTTGATATAGTCTTTCTCAAAGCAAAAAAAGATCAAGGTGTGAGTGGGCATCTCCAGAGACATTAAATTTAAGCTCACTCCTCCATAAAGGCCAATAGCATTTTGCACTGACAAAGAAATCCCGCTGATCAGGTGAGGCATTTTCACCCAAATGTATTCATAACAAGGCAGGTGTAGGTCAGCTGAATAAATAAGGTTCTGCACAGGAAGACCAGCCAACACGGAAGAGGTCTGAAGCTGGTGGCTACAGAAACATTTGAACATAGAGCAGGGTGCAAACAGTGCAAACAGAAGTAGGCACAAAGAAGAAGGTGCCGTGTCAATCCCAAATAATTTCTGATTAAAGCTGAGGCGACGTTTTGGGAGAAAGAGATTTCAACAGGAGGGTTATGGAAAAGCTTCTGTGAAACCATTGGGCACAAGTCTTCCACAACACTTTATGTGAGGAAGAAAGACTCTGGCCAGATCTGGATGGAAACTTTGGGCGTGACATGTTTCATAAAACAGTGGAGTGGTGTTCACACACCTGATTCCATTCCAAATATGTTGTAGATGAACTTTTGTTACTTGGCTTTGATGTGTCTGGTCCAAACAATTTCATCTAACATTGGAAACTGGCCTGGAAGTAGGCCATTTCCTGGGTTTGAAGGACAGGGGCATTGAAGAAGGCAACATAAGGTAACTCTTACCTTATGTTGCCCACTCTCTGTTTATGGCACTCTAATGTCTGCTTATGGCAGGATGAGTGCTGGAAGACTGTGGGGTTGTGTAGACTCTACATTGTCCAACACACAGCTTTTGTGCCATAAGTATCCAGGGGCATGGGATCCTGCACACCAATGATGCATTTACGGTACTGCAATGGTGCAGCGTGAACGTTGACTAATAGTAGTCTGTTATGGCCATTTATCGACTTGAAGGTAAACCATATCAGGAGGGGTCTACAGTATGTGCCTCCTTTCCATACACAGGTGCATTGGTGGTTAAGAAGCTGGACTCTTTTCTGGGAATACCGGGTTTGATTCTGCACTCCTCCACAAAGCCATCTGGGGTGACCTTGGGCTAGTCAAAGCTCTCTCTCTGAGTTCTCACACCCCCACCTACCTCACAGGGTGTTCAGTTTTGGGGAGAAAGCTTTGTCAACCGCTTTGAGTCCCCTTAAATGGGTGAGAAAAGCGGGACAGAAAAGCCAACTTCTTCTTCTTCTTCTTCTTCTTCTTCTTCTTCTTCTTCTTCTTCTTCTTCTTCTTCTTCTTCTTCTTCTTCTTCTTCTTTGTAGTAGTAGTAGTAGTAGTAGTCGTCCATATGGGATAGGGAGTACATTAGCATTGCGTGTATTGATTATGTACAATCTGGTGTACAATGTAAAGAAAAACTGGCCA